>LRSR01001443.1:0-19060 GCA_001579985.1 Hypsibius dujardini | reverse complement strand
TATGTTGTTTCTGTTTACCGCATTCCCTTCTGAAAGACAGACTTTCGCCGCACTTTGCGGCAAATCAAGTCGAGCCACTGGAAGATGACCACAGCGGCAAAAAATGCGGCCTCCACGGTCCGCTGCAGCATCATCCTTTGGTGATAGTTCTACAAAGACATACGGTACTATTAGGGAACCCGAACGGACAATGGTTTCATGATAAGTTACCCATTCCTGGCCGTAAGAGTCCTCCAAGTCCATGACCATGGGGTCCTCCCATTCAGCACGCAGTCCAAACACTCGAGATGGCCAGAAACCGCAAGTTCCGAGCACGACAAAGTACGCGAAGAAGGCGCCAGCCGCTGCGATCATGCCGGCTTGAAGATAGGTGCAATGAATGAGTTTCATGCTGACCAGCCGCTCTTTTGGACTGCGGGGAGGAAGTTTCATGATGTCTGCTTCGGCAGTTTCATGAGCCATAGAAATTGAGGGGATCTAAAGCAAAAAACGGCAAGTTATAACAGTTGGCATACTGGAGCAAAAACTGCCTACATCGTCAGACAGTGCAGAGACAGACAACAGTACGCACATACACATATGCACAAACAAGACACACACCGACAAACAAACAGGCAGACGGACAGACAGATCGCCGGTCGGAAAGCCAGGCATACTGGAGCAAAAACTGCCTACATCGTCAGACAGTGCATAGACAGACAACAGTACGTACATACACATATGCACAAACAAGACACACACCGACAAACAAACAGGCAGACGGACAGACAGATCGCCGGTCGGAGAGCCAGGCAAACGCAAACACGAAGACACGCAACCAACCATATCTGTGCCCAGGCAGATCAGCAACATGGGAATTGTCTGCAGGCCCAGTGGAATGCTGAGAAGGAAGTACATCACGACGGGAGCAATTTCAGGAATGTTTGACATCAAGGTGTAACAAATTGTCTTTTTGAGATTGTCGAAAATCAGTCGACCTGTTCACCGGATACACGGTCAGTTAAGTACAACCAAGACAACGTTAAGTACAACCAAGATGATGACAACGGACCCCACTAACCCTCTTCGATTCCTGTGACAATCGACGCAAAGTTGTCGTCTAGCAAGACAATATCAGCTGCCTGCTTACTGACATCACTTCCAGTAATTCCCATCGCGATTCCTAATCAAAAGCAAAGGAAGATCAGCGATGCCTCAAATAACGATTTGAAATAAAAGAACGTCTAGACAAACATACCAATGTCTGCCTTTTTCAAAGCAGGAGAGTCGTTCACGCCGTCTCCTACAGAAACGCCAGTTTAAAGTTTTAATGCCGCAACAAGTAAATGCCGTAAAGGACTCCAACCTGTCACAGCGACAATATTTCCAGCTCGTTGACAAGCCTCGACGATGATCAACTTCTGCTGAGGTGAAGTCCGGGCGAAGACAATCTCGGTATGATTCCGCAAGACAGCATCAATTTCCGAATCTTTCATGTCCCTGAAATAACGTCGAATCCTGTTGAAGTAAGCCGCCAAAACGAAAAGAAGCCACTAATAGTACCGGAGGTCGCCCCCATGGATGACAATCGCATTAGCGTCACGCGGATTGACATCCTTGACATTGACTCTCGTGCGCTGGGCGATGTCTTCCACCGTCTCACAACCATCCGAAATGATTCCCACACTGCGGGCAATGGCCTTGGCGGTGACAGGATGATCGCCAGTGACCATGATCACTTGAATGCCGGCACTGCGACACTTTGCCACACCGTCAGGGACGGCCGCCCGCGGGGGATCGATCAAGGAGATCAAGCCGACGAAACGGAGACCGTCCAGCGGGAAGTTGGGATCCTCGGCGTCGAACTTGGTCGGATAGGGATACTTGTCCGCCGGCAAGATCAGATCACAGAAGCCGAGCACGCGTTCGCCCATGCCACCCAGGGTGATGTAGGCCTCATTGAACTTGTCATCCCAATTCTTATCCTTCTTGTATTCTTTGCCTACAAGACACTTTTACTATTGTATAAAAACGGCCCAAATTCCGAACGAAGCGCAGGAGCCTGTAAATCTACCCTGGGAAATAATAGTGCCACAGCGATCCCAAATGCGTTCCGGAGCGCCCTTCATTTCCACCACATATCCTTTCTGTCCGCCCTCAATCTCCCGCTCATGAACGGAAACCTAAACATTTCAGCCGTACCGTTGAAATACATTGTATTTTGATACAGCGCGAATAAAGGAATCTCTCGAACCTGGTACTTGGTAGTGGAGTTGAAGGGAATTTCCGCGACCGCCTTGTGCTTCTCGCGATATGCCAAGACATCACCAGTGATGATTTGGGTGAATTTCAGCAAAGCCGTTTCCGAAGCATCCCCCACGCATTCTCGCGCATAAATCGGCTTCTCCATCTGGTCCGGCTTGAACTTTGCCCGATTGCACAGCGTGGCCACTCGAATGAGATCAGTCATGGTGTCATTTTCCGGTAAATTTTTGCCTGTTTTATGATATGCATTAATAATTTATCAAAATGCATGGAAAGAATCAGGATGAGCGGGGGCACGCGTCGCCAATCGTACCAGCGAGATCCTCTGTCGTTGTGTCGGTCTCAATGATCTGATCGTCCAACCAGCAGTGCGCCACGGTCATCCGATTCTGAGTGAGAGTTCCGGTCTTGTCCGAACAAATCACCGAGCAGGCACCCAGCGTCTCCACAGCTTCCAGGTTTTTGATCAGACAGTTCTTCTTGGCCATTCGCTTGGCGGTGAGTGTGAGCATGACCTAAACAAACAGGCCTCGCGTGCTAATACTGTATGAGAAGTCAGATCTGGGGAGACATACAGGTAGCGAGACCGTGAACATGGTATACTGTATTGTCGCGATTCTAAGGGCCGTTTTTTGGCCGTATCAGTGAATTACGAGCGCCAGTCTGCGCTCAGTGGGATTCACTGTTCTTTTGACGGACTGAATCAATCAACAATGAACAGTAGCCGTTGCTTTACTCAATCAACAATCAACATCGTTTTGGCTGAACGGGCTTGAATCCGTGACGTCACACGGAGACTTGCACAGGGGGAGGCGGGGCTAAGCTGGCCCTTAGAATCGCGACAGTACAGTACGTACGGTGACGGTGATGATGATTCCTTCCGGCACATTTGCTACCACAAGACCGATGGCCAAAATGACGGCATAAAAGCTACGGGATAAAAGGCATAGAAGCTACGGAATAAAATCCATGGGATTACGGTATAACATTCATTCATACCCAGGATATCCCATTGCTAATGCGACGATGATGCAGAGCACCCCCATAATGATGGCAAAGATGCAGATCAGCATGACAAAGTGGCGCATTTCCCTGGCGATTGTGGTCTCCGTGGTCGCAATGCGAGTGGTCAATTTGGCGATGCGACCCATAACCTGTATGTACAGAAAAGATCCAATTCAACAAGAAATGTACATGGTGCGGATGGGCTCAGTAGTCTATACTGTACGCGAACCACTAACCGTAGCGTCGCCGCGACGGACGACCACGCCCTTCCCGAAACCTTCAACGCAGTTTGTGGTGTAGAAGGCCAGATTTTTAGACTCGAGCGGATTTTCCGTGGCCTCCGGTTTCCGTGACTGCGGCTCCGCCTCGCCGGTTAGAGAAGAATTGTCCACCTGTGTAAAGCTAGAGTTCATGTTTCATGCACAGCACTAACATTGTTTTACGGCACATGAAAGAACGAGTATATCGATCGGCAGCAGGAAAGGGAACCTTGAGGGAACCTAACCTTGAGGGAAGAAGCCTCTAGAATACGGATGTCAGCGGGAATTCGGTCACCGCCACGGAGCTCAACAATGTCACCCATAACCAGTTCGTCGGCTGGGATGGCTCTTGTCTGCCCGCCCCGTACAACATGTGCTGACTGCGGCAACAGTTTGGCGAACCCTTCCATAATCTTCTCGCTCTTGGCCTTCTGAGAGTAGAGGAAGAAGCTGGTGATCAGGACGACGCAGATCAGTACGATGCCCAGGTACAACTACGAGAAGAATGGAACAGATGACACTCTCAAACTGATTGAGATTCATCTCGCTGTGCGGAAACTATTTCTTACGTTGTCGTTAGAAGCGCTGTCGCCGCTGATTCCTTTTTCGATCCCGTAGGCGATGAAGCAGAGGATGGCACCGACTTCAAGGAGAGGCGAGAAGCCGCCGACAAATTCGTGAAGAAGCTTCACAATTTCCGGCACCTTCTTCGGCGGAGTCAGCATGTTCTTTCCGTCACGGGCCAGGCGCTTAGCGGCCTCGTCATCGTTGAGGCCCTACGTCGGAAAATTGAATCCTAGTGTATTAGCTGTCACACTGCTTTGCAAGCCATAAGGTCGTACCGTTTTTGGATCGACGTCGAGCTTGTTGAAGAGTTCTTCCACCGGTATGATATGATCGTCCTGAAAACAAATTCGACTGTAGTTTTACAAAACGAAGTTACAGTCGACTCCCAAAAAACATGAGGCATACCATTTGCAAATCCTTCTTCAAGTCTTCCATGGTGAAAGAGCGGGTCATTTCTTTCTTCTTAGGAAACAGCTTCCGCCAGAACGGGATCGAGGCCTTGCGGGAAGTCTCCGCCAGCGGTAGCTCCGCAAATGATGCATGCTTATTGATCTGAAAAGAAAGTCCCAAAATCATTCGAAAAATGTTGTTGTCTTAACTTTAAATAGATACGGCTGAATTCTTTCCGTGCTTGAATTAGTACCGTGGAAGCCGAGCCAGTTTCGGAAGGAGTCGGCTCTTTCAGCGAAACATTGTCATCATGATGTCCTAACTAAACAAGAAAAAGACAAACTGGATGTCATAACAGGTGAAATGTTCCCTGAAGCAGGCAGCTGACTGAGGAGGCCAAGTAAGGAATTGCTGAGGGATAGGAAACAAGTTATCATATATGAAGGAAGGGCACGGGAATGGGACACCAGATGGCAGGGGGCGCTTTATAGCAAATTAATCGAAAACAGATGAGTCACTGCATCGTCAGCGACCTCTACAGTGAGCTTTTTCCCACCGTCCATTCATTTCGTCTTTTAAAGATGTTCCCACAAATTTCCTTCATATCTGATATGCGTTTCACCGGGGTATGGATTATTTTCTGTCGTTTAGGATCTTGATGAAGGATCTTGATGATGATGTCTGGAAGTTCTGATTCCAGGTGGCCCATTCCAGGTGGCCCATTCCAGGTGGCCCATTCCAGGACCCGTCCCTCATATTTTACGTACATGAAACATGGCGAGCTTCTTTCCAATACTCCCATTGCGATGCTTGCTCTTGAGATTGTTGTGCGACTCCGACCGCGGCATCCCTGATGACAGGTTGATCTCACTGAGACGATTTGCGCGCATATCACCCGGTCCCGTGTCCAGCGAGGTCGAACGGGAGCGGTCGTAACCGTTGTGCTCGTCAAAGCAGACAGTGCTGGTCGATCCCCATTTCGCTGAGGGAGTCTTCCTTAAAATTCTGACAAGAAAACCATAGTGTTGTTTAGATAACGTCTTTGAATTTAGATAAAATATTCAATAAATTTAAATCCACCGGCAAAATGTAATAAATAAAAAGCTATTCTATGTAAAAGAGAAACCACATTCAGCATTTAAAAATAAGATTTTGATTAAAAAATCCTAATATTTAGTCGCAGAGGAATCAATAGATCAATCAATCGACAATTCGATTGAATAAACAACAAATTAACAAAAATATAATGACAAATCAATCAATCAAGCTGTGAAACGGTCACAAAACAACAACAGGGCATTCCGAAACCAAAGTCAGATCCAACCTTACCCGTGCAATTCCCCTCTGCTCGGAACGGGACGCAGATAATTTTCGTCAAATCCGTCGTTCTCCGAGCGTTGATCATCCTGCGCGCTTCGTGCAGTTGGCGCCATTATTAATTCGCTTTCATTGACCTGCGTCGCGACTGTTTTGGCCAGCAGCTCCTCTTCCTCAACCTGACACGCGATCTCGTGGCCGATTTTGATTTTCGGCGCTGATGAAACGGACGTCGAAGATTCCCTGTGGCCGCGTAAATGAAGTCCACCCTCCGATGATGAACCACTTTCCTTGAGATTCTCCTCAGAATTTTCCCGATTCCTTTTGTTACTGTCGTTCCCTGACGGAACAACCGGAACAGTTGGTTCGGCCCTCTTAACGGCCGTTGCTCCGTGTAAATGAGATTGTTCGCTGTGTTCTCCTTCGCGTTTCTGCTGGCCACTGGCCTCTCTGACGCCTTGGGCGTGATTTTGTTCCGCTTCTCCGACAGATGTTCGATTTCGTTCGTTTTTTGCTTGTTCGCTGTGTTCTCCTTCGCGGTTCTGCTGGCCACTGGCCTCTCTGACGCCTTGGGCGTGATTTTGTTCCACTTCTCCGACAGATGTTCGATTCCGTTCGTTTTTTGCTTGTTCGTTGTTGTTCCCGTAATCGGAGCGGATTGAGCTGGTTGGATTCGGAGAAACCTGACTTAAATGGATAAATGGAGCTCCAGGCTGACTCCTCGGCGTGATTTTCCTATAAATCGGTGGAGGAGAATACGCAGTGACCTTCGGTGTTTTAGACTTATTTTCTTGTTCCAGCTGGTCCTCTTCATCGGCGAAATGGGTCACCTTGTGTCTGGGTGGCGGAGAACCAGATGCGGCATTTGAAACGGGTGCTTTAGCACTATGATGCTCAGCCTCCACCCTTGATTCAGCACTTTTACCATTGCTTTCCGATTGGGTGACGGTAGTGACAGGCGTGGTTTCAGGGGGAACCGTTATTCCTGTGGAATGGTATTTCTCGTCGTCCGTTTCGGTCAGACCGAACATGGACTGTGGCATGGAGGCATGATGAGGGTGGTCGGGTTGTTCGTCTTCGTACAAGCGATGTTGAATACTTCGTAATGGCGTTCCCGATGTTGGAACACGGACGATGCTGGATGGGGCAATTTGAGCGGACGAGGCGGAGAAGGAGACTTTGCGATGCTGCTCATCCTCCTCGCTGCTGTCCTCCTCTTTTGGCATCTTTCACTCCGGCCGCATATATTTTCACCTTTAAAGAATTGTACTTGTTGGTAAAATTTACTGATACTTGTACTCGTACGATAGTGTGGTTGTTAATCAATTGATACGTCTTTTAGCTAGGCTATTTATGGACGGAAACACATCCAAAATTGTTTCCATCATACCGGTAATACATACATGTAGGAGAACACTACTGGTAAGCACTAATATTCGGTAAAAGCGAATTTTGCAGATATGTAGTACAATTGTGTACGTGGTTATTGTTATTGCACTGTACTGTTAATTGAAGGGGATGGCTGTAGTTCCTACCTTTCCCCACCAAAGTCTATAGTACTCGATCTTTTCTCCACCAAAGTCTATTGCCCCAACCTTTTCCTTTATTTATATAAAACTCCACCTATTCATAAACAAAACATAATTGATGCTTGAGTTCAAGTATTTCTTACTAGTATTGAGAACGAACAGATTTTATCGTCTATTGAGAGCTAGTCCTTACAGCTTTCAGACGTTCATCTTTGGCAACGCTCGAGCTTGATATACACTGTAGTCCGAAAGGTAGGGCACCCAGACTACACTGGCCAATCATATGCGAGCACTGAATGTGATTACCTCGCCCATGACTGTGACAGACAGACAGGCAGACAGACAGACAGACAGACAGACAGACAGACAGACAGACAGACAGACAGACAGATAGACATGCTTTTATGGTCTGCTTGTTTGTCTGTCTGCTTGTTTGTCTGTCTGCTTGATTGGCTGACTGGCTGACTATCTGTGTGTCTGACTGAGCCCTGGTGGAGCTCAACCTGTGCCTAGCACGTGGCACCTAGCGGGTGCTCAGGCTAGTTTTTAAGAACAAAAAGTGGAGTCCATAGTTAATTTCATATGAATTTTCATATTAAGGCTAGTTTCTGGGAAAGAAAGGTGGGGACTATAGCCAATCCGAAAAGGGTGGGGTTTTCATATCCATAAGGGAATGATGGGGATTATACATAAATGGTTGAGGGAAAGGTAGGGACAATGACCTTTGGTGGAGTACGGTCGAGACTCCAATCTCATCCTTAATTTAAACACTGTTTTCGCAGAATAAAATTAAAGGCAAGACATAATTAGCTAAACGCGTCATTTCATCAACAGCAGTCTACAAAACTATTATTTGTCTTAATAGTTAATTGTCTTGATACCAAAAACGATAACGTCACACGTATCAATGCATCTCACAATATTTTCCTTGCAAGGGTGTTCCCGTTCAATGGCCAGACTTCCGTCCACACAAATCACTAAAAGCGACGGCAACCTTTCGGTCGGCAACAATTTTTGTCGATTGGATCACACAGTGGGCTGTTAGAGTCCTCGTCTGCTTACTCCACATAGAACGTTTGCACATGAGAAAAAAGTCTATGCTTCGAACAGTTCGTACGGGAAGAGTAAAATGGCATTGCAGTTGACGCGCGTCTCAACGCAGTTTCCTCTTGCCCACCTTGATGAATATAGCAAGTAAAATACGACTTCAAAAGTCGGTTTTATTTGGCTCGTTTTGCGGGAAATATTGGGTAAGAGACGCGGAAACGACGACATTCTTTTGCTTGCTCATATAAAAAAACACTGGGGGCCATTTGTTTGACTCGGACGGATGCCGGCATGATCACGCGAACTGCGACTGCTTCTCTTCGCACTTGTGCCGCAATAGACCTGTACCTTGTTTGACGGCAAAAACCATGGCCCCGATGCGCATTCATTTTTTGTTGTTTTATTTAGACTGAACTTCGACCGCAGGGAGTGAAGCCATAAACAAACATAAGGCGAGAAAACGATCGAACCATAAAACAATGCGCCCGACCAATAATGCCGGAAGCTTCCCACTAGCGTCATGGTCATGGTGCGCTAATAAATTCTTCATTGCCTGCTGATTGTTGACAAAGGGGCATCTTGCCGCAACTTTTCTTTCGCGCTATTTATTGAGTGGACCACTTCTTCTTGCAATAAATACCGTATTCCGAGGATCCTGATATTCTGCTTAATCACCGTAATAGGAGACAACAGTGTAGTATTAATTATGCCACTGAACAATACGGATTTCTGTTTTGTAGTATGTGAGCTCTGGACATTGCGTGTTTGGTTGTGCCGTGAGTGCCAGCGTGGTCCGTGAGTGCCAGCGTGGTCCGTGGTGTGCCTGTGTCGGGAGTTTCTAAAAGGATGAGGTATGTCACTTGTTTGCAGCGACCTCTGTTGGATATTGAATGTCACGGTATAATTGTGGCAGTCGCTGCGCCCGGGAAGTTAAAGTCAGACATGGAACACTGCACACAGGGATCAAGGAATTTCCTCCTTTGGTATAAAAATACCGGTACGGACCTTGTCCAGCACTCGGGAAAGAACGGTGCCTGGGCGGCAAAACTTCAGACAGTTATTATCCAGGCAATAAGAAATAATTATATATACAAAGACAAGGTGGGCGGGAGATTAAAAATCGGAAAAATACGCGAAGAGTTTATCACTCTCGATCAAGAGAAGGAACAAGAATGAAAAGTGAAACTGCAGTAGCTGCAGACGTCAAACTCGGCGAATGCCACTAGAGTCGGTCGATTGGGTTTCCCGGTCTGCTGGGCAAGCATTGGAAGAGAGGCGGCTGCAGTATGCTCGCAATCTCAGGCGACAGCTAAGCCCCGCCTCCCTCGGTATGGCCCTGCACTCGATTGAACGTTCAATCTGATTCACTCTTTTCTCATTGGCTCATTTCGTACACCTTAATCGTTGTTCTCAATTGATTGATTGTACAGTTGTGCGTTTCCTTATATTTGTCCGTACAGTGGTAATTTGGTGAACGGCAAGGAAAAGGCGCAGCCCGGGTTGGTTAAAGTTTACGGGTAGGGCAGAAAAGTGTCCCTTGAGATCGCGAGCATACTTTATATGGTCCGGCTGTTCGCCGGTGCGGCGTACTTCAACTATACGCAGATTACTCGGTGAGTAATCTTTCCCGTTAATGCTGCGCTAACTCGTGCGAAAATTGACTTGTATCCGATGCATGGCCCGATACAAAAACGGATATCCGATGCATGATCTGATACAAAAAAACGGATATCCAATATATGATCCGATACAACTTAATTGAGGCATTTTCGCACGAGTAATTATTAGATATTAAACGAGTTAGTTAAACGAGACAAACACGAAGCGGAGTTGCGGTAAGGGAAGTGCCGGACCCGGATGAGATCCGGGCAACCCCGTTTAATTGGTATGAAGAAAAACAAGTTGTAGGGCGGGCGGGGCGGCAAGAAAATCTCGCAAAGTTCGGAAATGGTAACAATGGTACAAGTGAAAGTGATCTCGGGAGAGATCGGAGATGCGGCTAAAAGAGACAATCGAGCTGGGAGTGGTAGGACATGATCGGTTAACGTCGAAGAGACCGACCATGGGAGAGCGGATGCGCGCATCATTAACCTTAATTAAGTGACCTTAATTTCAATTTTACGGTTTAAAGATTTTGTACGCAGTGCGGCGAGCTACATGTGAATTCGATCCATCACTAGTCATGCTTTTGGCCAACAAATACTGCATACTAGTAAATATACAAATATATTAGTAAATTATCTGTATACAAGTTGCACAAATACGAGAAGTGCACATACACAAGGTCTGGTCTGGTCTGGCACGAGGTATCAGAAATGATCTGGTGTAGTTGTGGTGGTCTCCAAAAACTGGCACGAAGTATCAGAAATGATCTGGTGTAGTTGTGGCGGTCTCCAAAAACTGGCAAACTCCCGAATTTCAAGTTGGTTTTTTTGGAAATTATAGGCGCTTTAACTGAGAAAAATTTCTGAGGTTAAAGTAAAAATCGCTGAACTCATGAGTCAAAACTCGAGATTTTCAGTGGTCCGTGCCCACTTCGCCTTTGTATAAAGCACATTGCATTATGAGCCAATTTGCATCGAATAACGAGCCAATCTGCATTGCATTATGAGCCAATTTGCATTGCATTTGAAAATTAATAAATTAAAAATTGGAGAAAAAAATCGGAAAGAAAAATGAATAATTAAGAAAAAAAAATTGAAAAATTGAAATTTGGAACATTACGAATATTGGTGTCCAAACCTCGATTCACAACAACATTATCGAAACTCCTTGATAGCCTATAATTAGCCCCGTGCCATACGCACGACGCACCGCCAACATGAGGCTTTTGTTTTCTAAAATTAATCAAAACGACATCACTGGTCTGACCACCCAAAGAATCGTGCTATCCCACGTAAGAATTCAAAATGCAATGCAAAATGTCTCAAATGCACTGCTATTTGTCTCTATATGCACTGCTATTTGGCTCGTGATGCAGTGCAATCATCTCATGAAGCAGTGCGATAATCTCATAAATCAGTGCACTGCGCTTTATGCAAAGGCAAAGTGGGCACGGCCGTTTCAGTTTATAACATCATTAATGTACTTATGTGAAAAGTAGATGGCTGCCATAAGGTTGCCACACGACTTCTACACTAGCACAGGTCTCACCTTAATCACCACTGTGATTTAGGCTTATGATTTATTGTTAACTGCGTCATTCGGACTAGGCGAATCAGAAATCCATTATTCAGAGGATGAAAAATGATCTGCAAAAAGGAAAAAGTCATGGGCGAGTCAATGCCGCATCAATCAGGTCAGTGTAAAACTCTCGTAGGGTTAACCCCGCCGCGCGGATCTGTTGCGGTAAAATGCTGGCCGACGTCTGACCGGGAACCGTGTTGATCTCCAGCATAAACGGCTCCTGCTGCTCCAAACTGTAAATGAAATCGATTCGGACAACGCCTCGGCAGTCAAAAACACTGTAGATCTTCTTCGCCGCGATTCATAACTTCTTCGCAATATCTTCATCCACCTGAGCGGGAGTGTCTTCGCGGCTCTTGCCGTGGTACTTGGCTTCAAAATCGAAAAACTCGTTCATACTGATAACTTCAGTTATGGGCAAAGTAATCGCACTTCCTCGGTGACTGTATACACCGACTGTAAATTCCCTTCCCGAGATGGCTTCCTCCAGCAAAATCTCGCTGTCTAAGGCAAATGCCGTTGCTAATGCCGATTGCAGATTTTCCCATTGGGAGACCTTGCTCACTCCAATCGAGCTGCCGCCGTTGCAGGGTTTGACGAACAACGGCAGACGTAAGCGTTGACCAATGTCGGCAACATCGATTGCGTTATCCTTGAAAAGATGCAGGGACTTGGCGACCAAAATGCCGTTAGATGCGGCTAATGCCACGGCGAACCGCTTGTTGAACGTCACAATTGACGACGCCGCGCCGCAACTCGTGTAGGGAATCTTCAGCAGGTCAAAGTATGCTTGGAGCTTCCCATCCTCACCCGGAGTGCCGGCGATCCCAATAAAAATGACTTCAAATTTGACAACCGTGTCGCCCATGTCTAGCGTGAAGTCCGATCGGTTGATTGGAACGGAGGCACCGTTGTCCAGTTGGCAATACCAACCGTCCGTGCGGATGTCAATCGTATAAATTTCAAACCGTTCTTCATTCACGTGGGCTTTGAAGGTTTTGGCACTTTGGTAGTTGACTGCGGCCTCTCCATCGTAGCCACCCGTCAGATAAGCGACACGGGTCCGTCCCATGTGGTCTATCCGCTAGCCACAATTAATCAGCCAGCATGCACTAATTAGAAGGTTGTGGGTCCAATTTGAATTGAATTGAATTACACGTAGATTGGGTGCGTGGTACTGTAGTCCAAGATCTTCGGTAAGTATTGAGACTATCGCAGAACTGCGAAACTGGAAGATCGGGGTCGATGGCCCTATTTTAGGGCATTTTGATTGCGTGGTAGCCTTATCGCATCGGTGTGTGCAATATAGTATAACATTTGAGTAAGAAGGGTATGGCGGACGCTCTACCTCTACCTCTACAGTAGGTGCTCACTGCTCATACTGCACAGAGCGATACCAGGGCAGATACGAGGGGCAGACTGAAAGTAATGTCACCCCATCTTTATGAAGAGTCTGTTAACTATTCAAAACCAACTAGCTCCCGATTCTTCTGGCTCAACCTCAGATGAGTTGCGGAGAAAATTAAATCAAAGAAAACTATTTCGTAAGAACTAACAAAATAATCTTTCAATAGGCGCACAGCAAAGTGCTGTCTGCATCCTGACCACCACCTTCTTTCCCCTCTGAATCATTTGATTTCGAACCGGCATCAAATTAGAAAGAGTCAAAAGAATTCAGGATCGCTGCTTCTAAAAGCATAGAAAATAAAATTTTAAAGATCAAAGCTGTCGCACATATCAATGCTGAATTCCGTGACTTTGTGTGGAAGACTATTAAAACCTTTGAAGAAGATTGTCGTTGCAGAACAGAAAATACGTTCATCTATGCAACAGCTAAGTGTCAGCTGCTGAAAGTGGCCTGTATCTGCCTGCCTTTCCCCTTTCTCGCACTAACCTACTTTTTTTAAACATAAGTCAGCAGTCGCCTCTCTACCCTTTGATGTGTTCAAAATATGTTTTATCCTTCTAATTTTGTTAAAAAAAATGAGGTAACATTACTTTGAGTTTACTCCTCGTTCTCCTAATCGATTTATAACAGAAAAAAAAAGTGAAAATGATTGTTTTAATTGCAATCAGGAAACATTATGCTCGTCATCAAAAGAAGAAAAACAAAATCAACAATTACAGAAGAACCGAAAGGTATTGCCAACAAACCAGCGCTGGAACACTGTGCTCGTAGGACAACTCTCACAAACTCATCCCCTAAGTACTGCTCCGCGCTTCGGTTTTCCACCGCGATCCTCACCAATCGCGTCGTCATATCGCGAAACATCAAATCCTGATTCAAATGACTCTCGCTTTGAAACATACGAAAGTCCCGGCTGCTCGGTGATCCGAACGCTTCCTGTGCGTAATCGAACAAAACCGCCCAAGCATCAACTGTCTTCTCCGACGTCGCCTTCCTAGACATGATCACATTCGCCGGCACTTTTCCCAAGTTGCACTTTTCAAAGTCACTTAACGGTGCTCGCGTCCCATCTACGCATAGCAGCTCAAAGTCCTGAGACACCAACGCTCGCGCCCACATCCGCATGTTCCGTCCGTCCGTGTTCTCCCACGGCGTTAAATGCGTCACAAAGGCCACATGTCCGCCCCCTTCAGCCAGACACTTGAAGGCCCCCGTGGAGCCGTAGTAAGGCTCTCCCGGCTCCCGAGCGCAATAACTCTCTATATCACCCATGCAGAGGTCGCAAAGGTTTTCCGGATGAAGGACACTACGGTAATGGGCGGTGACGAGAGCACCCGGCGCGCAGGCCTTCTGAAAAATCTGGGAGACTTGATAAGTTAGATCGTCGCAGTCCTTCGCTTCGCGCACTCGGTTTTGTGTCACGAGGAAACTTATCGGGACGGACCATCCAACGGCGCTGTAGATGGAGCCGTGACAGGTCCGTCGCCCGCGGAGATCCAACAAGGACGTGACTGGGTCCTTGCGTCGAGCCACCGCCACGGCATAAAGAAACGGTTCCGGCTGATCGTAGATCTCCGCCATGAAGGGAGTTAGGCCGTACAGCTTTTCGGCGAGATAACTGTCGGCTGCGTCTGCGACCATCACGTCAGCCAGGTCGTCAGCTATGAGTTTCATGCAGTCCCAATGATTGCGACCAAGGGTGCAGATTAAGGGCGGTTTGAGGTTTCGAGATTCAAGTGCGGCGCGAAGAGCAGTGCATTTGTCGAGCTCTTCGCGACCGACTACGCAGAACCGCATGCCAGGGTACGGGCAGGCAGTGTCTCCTTGTGCGGCAGCGTAGAGGTCTGGACCGAGTAATTTTTGGAGACGTCGTTCAGGTTCCGACAGAAGACGGATATTAGTCACCGCGTCGGACCATAAAAGATCCGATCCGTTATATCTAAATAGCAAATTAAAGAAGTGCCAATTTAATGGATAGCCAAAATGTGCCATATTTCATACAAACTAGAGCGGACATATTAAACGCAGTCGTATGTTTTTCAACATAAAAAATATTTTCAAAAACGAAGTGGCTATTTCATCCCCCTTTTTAGGGTCCAATAGAATCCCGGCTATTTTACCCCTCCCGTGCAGTCCGTTCTTCCATTTATTGTCCGTCTTCCCGTCAATCCGTTGTCCGTGTGTCCACCCGTCCGTCCATCCGTCCATACGGACGGACATACAGCGGACAACGGACTGAAGAACAGCGGACGGACAGACGGACAGACGGACGGACGGACAGACAGACGGACAAAAGGATGGACAGACGGATGGACAGACGGACGGACAGACGGACGGACAGACGGACAACAGACGGACAACAGACGGACAGACAGACGGACGGACATCATGGCTAGGGTAAAATAACCAGGGTGCTATTGGGCCCTACACACTACAACGGATGAAATAGCGGTAGCCTTTCAAAAAAGCTAATAAAATCCGGTGAAGTTAGGCCATCATATTATATCTTTTTCTGAAAAAAAAATTGTTTTTGTTACGCCATTTTGCTGGCAAAAAAAGGCTTTGAAAAGGACTTGCAAAATTATCTGCAAACTATCAGAGAAATTACTATTACAAGCAGCGTGAAGGTCTCACCGTTTTTCGTTGGTTACGGGCATTCTGTCTGAAAATATCCGCAACGCTGTCTGCGTTAAATTAAAAACAAATCTTTGCAGAAAACTCTTCTCCACTTCCGTTTTGGAAGAGTCAACGACGAAAGCATCCGCGAGAAACGTTCCCCATGAGCAGACGGTCAACGGCATCAGGGGCGTAGTGCTTCCGTCTGGACAAACAAACTCGAAACGCTCTGCTGTCTGCGCGGGCAACTTGAGAGCAACATCGGCACTCAAGAAGGCCACTTCCCCAGCAGCGTGTACCATGCAGTTCAGCACCCCGTCTGTGCCGGCGTAGGGGTCGCTGCTGGAACACCAGGTGTCTGTGTCGCGGTGAGGTCCGCAAGTCTGGCAGAGATTCGTCGGGTTGTCTGAGCGCTGGTTGTGGCGAGAGTCGAGGGTTCCAGGCACGCAGCTCGGTCCGAAAAAGGATGAGAGGGTTTGGTAGGCGTTGTTGCAGTCAATGATGTTTAACTTGAGTGACTCTAATGATGGACAACACATAATTAATACTCAGAGAGGATATATTTACCAACACCCTACCTCCCTACCTGGTGATTGAGAGTTCTCCTGAAAACTGGTACTTTGGCGTAGCAGCCTTGATATTGGTAGAATCCATCCGGCCATAGTCCCAGCACCAGGACTGCACAGTCTCTTGCCTTGCAGGTCTTGCAAGGACTTAATTTCGACCGTCTTTTGTGCAATAACAACGGCATTTTTCACGCTGATTCCACTGTACTCTTCCATGGCAATGGGAACGAGACCGTGCCAGCGTCCAGCTGTGAACATATTTCCAGCTTCCACCGTCATGATGTCCGCCTCGTCCCGCTCGATTGCCAGCATGCAGTCGTACTTTCCCGAGCGAAGAACACATGCCAAAATGGGGGGCAGAACAACGGTTCTTTGAGCGGACGCGAACACAATCGCCTTCTCAAGGTCCACGCACTTTCTGTGCTCCGCGATGGAGATGGTACACCATCGAACGTTCGCAGGCAACGTACTGGCAGAGCCTGTGAATGAGGGCGAAACCAATATGACATCTGACGATGATAAAAATAATAAGAAAACGGAACGAAAATAAAGATGAGTGAAAAGATGTAAAACGATGTTCTTTTTCTCTGGACTGGTCATTCTTGGTCACCATGGTTTAATTTCTGTAAACAATGAGGTCTATGTTCACCGCTAAGAAGAGAAAATATCACATTTTTTTCGCTAGTGACCAGCGCGACTGTCTATGGCAGACCGACTGACTTTCTGCTTAAACAATGTCATGCGGGACGGTACTTAGTACAGTAGCTAACTTCGATTAAGTCAAGAGCTCGCACATTAGCATAAAACGGCTTGTTCCGCTATATTTTTGACTTAATTGACTACAAAAATTGCCACATATAAAGATAATATCTCAGCTTCCGTCCATACCGGTGAAGGCTAACCTTTACTGCCTGTGTGCCTTTGCGGCCCTATTTTTAAGGTCCACAAGAGCATGTGGATATGCAAAATGCGCGACCAGGCTCCGATCCTTCCGATGTCCCGTTATGTATTTATGAATGATTATTTCAAGTGCTGCTTTCCTGACACACATGCAACTGTCACTCATCCACCGCTGGACAACTTTCCCCATAAAGTAGGTTTAATTAATGATGAGCACATTTCATCAAGATTAAGACTTATGACAGCCAAAGTCACAAAGCTTCAGTCCTACGCAGGCCATTGTACATGGCGTGCCTGAACGGAACAGTTCCGGTCGCTGCACGCAATTTTGTACGCCCCCTTTTATATTGTTACTCCTCTCAAGGGATCTGCTAGACAGCAAACACTCGATGGCTCCTTCCTTCGGGAATATACCCCCACATGATAAGAAGCTTATGCGCAGTGCTCTCAGCTTTTCGTCAGTCACCAGTGGTACCAGCTCCCAGGCCACACCATAAGTAACCTAACCATAAGTAACACGATGCTTCCGTTTCGCTGGAAAACGACCCGGTTCCTACTCAAAAACACACGGTCCCCATTTCCGCCCCGGCATGCTGTGTACCCCTTCCGGTATGTGTGTGTACCTGGCTGGTAGCTGCTCGTGTCTAACCGAAGGCGAAGCATCTGTGTAAACTATTTACCGTTCATTTGTAATCAATGGCGTTGACGTCAGACATTTTTGTTCTATCTGGGAGAAACAGCCATGGACATGATTATACGCATGAATGAGTAATCCTTAGCGGATTCGTATCTTTTCGTTTAGATTTTAAAAACAATATTCACTAGATAAGAATACTGATACATATTATTAATATGTCTCAGAACGAGGTAGTTCGTACAGCAGCAGCATTATTGAAAAAGATACGCTTTGATTAAATCCACCGTGGGCGTTTCCGTTGAACGACCGAAATGCCAATTTGACTGGATTAGAAAATTGGAAGAAAAACTAATCGTCAAAAAGGATAGTTTGGTGCGTCCTTCCACCTATAAATAGAAGTTAATATTTCGGGTAGTTTAATAGCGATAATTCATATGATAAATGAAATTTAGTTTAGTCATACATTTCGAAGTCGAAAAGCCGTCGTCCGTGCTCTTGTAGCGAGTTTATGATCTGCATCTCTTCTTGCGAGAGTTTGAAGTCAAAGATTTCGAAGTTTTCTCGCAGTCGGTTTTGATGAGTGGATTTCGGAAGAGCCACAATGTCGCGTTCAATTAACCACCGCAGCAGAACTTGGGCTGGCGTCTTCCGGTGCTTTTTCCCGATGACGGTTAACTGCGGCTCTTTCAGGAGATCCCCGGGACTTCCGGCGGAGCCGAAGCGAGCCGGCGAGCCGATTGGAGCGTATGCGCTCAGAATAATGCTGTTTTTACGACAAAAAGCCCAGATGTCGTCCTGGGGAAAGTGAGCGTGACACTCCACCTGAAGAACACAGAGATTAAACGTCATATTAAGGCTCCATACGTAACATCAAAAAGACACGCACTTGCCCTACACGAGCTAGGGATTGCATGGGACAGGCGAGGCGAGCAGGTCGGCCGGCAGACAGGCAGACAGACACACAGGCACACAAAGAAACAGGCAGGCAGGCAGAAAGGCAGGCAGACAGACAGACAGACAAACAGACAGACAGACAGACAGACAGACAGACAGACAGACAGACAGACAGACAGACAGACAGACAGACAGACAAATAGTCAGACAGACAAACGGAAGTAAATTGAAGAGCAGACGAGCTGTAAACGACATCAAATATATTTGTGCTACTCAAACCTGTATGTTGGCGGGCTTTATTCGTCCGTGATCGAGAATTCTCTGAATCTGTGGAATGCTGAAATTCGATAGACCAATGCTTTTCACGAGCCCGTCGTCCACTAAATTCTCCATTTCCTATGCAGCAAAACGAGAAAAGAAGAGCAATGTTTCCGCACGACATTATTATTGTCTGACGTTGCATATAGACTAGAGAGGGGATCATGTTGTTGAAT
>LRSR01001441.1:0-13244 GCA_001579985.1 Hypsibius dujardini | reverse complement strand
TGGATTTTCGAAAACTGACAAACTACAGTTATTTTAGTAACTCTATAAAAAAACATGACAATGAAGTTAATTTGGAGGATTTTACTGTCAAAAGTGAAAGATTTTGTGGTTGAAAAATTTGACTTTTCGTGACGAAAAAGCAAATCCCACTCCCACATCCGAATTGGAAGTTCCGAATTCCAAACTCCAACTACACTCGGCTTGGTTACACTGTTTTAGCTCTCGCGCTCGACGTTTACTGCCTTTGTTTTGCAGTTTTCCGCTATCAAATCGATTTGCTTGCACTTTCGTGTTCGATATTTTGCTAGTCCTCATCAAAAATCAGATCAGCTGACTCACTGCATCCTGCTTCTAACTTTTCAGGCCTTTCAAATCACAAATTTAAATGCGGAAAAATGACGCCGTCTTTTCCGGAGGAGGATTTTTCTTTTCGCCGCGATTACGTGCGGGTAGTGGACGCTGACAGATCCGGAGATCATTGCATTTGTCTGGTAAGGTAGCTTGGCGGTTGATTGATCGATTCGTCGTCGCAGAATATTGTATAATTTTAAAGCTTTGATTGCTTGATTGATTGATTTGTAGTCGCAGAACATCGTACAATTTTCAGCCGTTGATTGCTTGATTGATTGATTCGCAGTCGCAGAACATTGTACAATTTTCAACCGTTGATTGCTTGATTGATCGATTCGTCGTCGCAGAACATTGTACGATTTTCAACCGTTGATTGCTTGATTGAATACTTGAATAATTCTTGTAATTTGATTTTTGCCTCGCAGGTTCATAAACAATGGTTCGACGCTTTGATCAGACAGAATCGACGGAGTCTGACGCTTGAGGAGCCGCCTTCGCATCCCATTTTGAGGGATGTGGAAGTGGGTTTGCTGTTGAATGAGCAGAATTCTCCTCAGATTTCCGACCCTTGGACGAGATTGGTGCTGTTCCGAGTGAACCTCTCGCCGGCTGCCGCTGTTTGTCGGTACGTTTGTCCCCCGAAACCATAACCGGTCAATTTCAATTGCAGCTTTGGTGGTTGCGTTAGATTCCCACAGAAAACTACTCGGCAGTGTGGAGAGAGTGCGACGGAACTCTTCGACGAAGACGTCGTCAACCAAATTCGGGTTTGTTCTGCTGTTTCACGACAGAATTCGGCTATCCTTTTTTTCTATCATAGCCTAGGCTGTATCTTTAGCATCCCCATTTTTATTAATTTAAAAAAAAAATTCATCAATTTTTTTATCAATTTTTTTGATTAATTTCACATTCTCCTCTGTAAATTAAGACACATTATTTATCGTATGCTCGCGATCTGAAGGGACAGCTTAGTCCCGCCTCCCCCCTGTGACGTCACGGATTCAATTCCGGCCTGGGCCCGGGGGTCGTAAATTTCTGGTAGGGCCAAAAAACGGCCGTTAGAATCACGACAGTACAGTATGCTCGCCATCTGAAGGGACAGCTAAGTCCCGCCTCCCTCGGTATGGCCCTGCAGTCGATTGAACGTTCAATCTGATACCCTCTTCTCTGATTGGCTCATTTCGTACGGCTTACACCTTGTGCTCGATCGATTGATTGTACAGTCGTGCTTCTCCGTATATTTCTCCCTGCAGTTCTAATTTGGTGAACGGCACTGAACAGGCACAACGCTTCTGATTTTGGGGCTGGCATCAGTTTCCATTTCTCCCCGTAGTTCTAATTTGGTGAACGGAATTGAATAGGCACAACGCGTCTGATTTTGGGGCTGGCATCAATTTCCATTTTCTGTGTTCTTGTTCTAGAACCGGATTCAGTTTTCCGCCTTCCAGAAACGATACAGCAGAAGCATCCAGGGCGTATTGGAGCGGGAAGACCACGCCCACTATGAAGTGGCCGCTGACGTTGTCCGCCACATCTGCTCCGGTATTCTGCAGTGCCCGTTCCTGGACTTCTCCGGCGAGTCAGCCGTCGTGCCTCACACGAAAACCGTTCCCAATGTCCTGCAGCCCGTGTTCGTGGCTTCCTTAGTTGATCACTTTGTGATTGCGCTGCCGTATCGCCCGTTCACCCTCACCAGTTGCCTGAGGTTCTCCCCTTCCCTCATTTCGTGTGACTCGGCCAAATACTTTGTCCTCTACCAGGTAAACGAATTCTACATTAAGAATAAGCACGGACATTTTGTTTGGATGCCAGGGGGCGGAGCTACGGGTCATTTCTGCAAAGAAAGCGTAGCTCCGCCCCCTGGTATCCAAATAAGATTCTGCTCATGTCAATCGATTCCAAATCGAATTTGGAGTGGACGGGTGTCAAAAATCTTGGAATCAAACGTTTTTTAGTTGTTGGGATAAAAAAATTGAAACTTCGGAAACGTTGCTGATTAATCAATCAATCAAGCGCCGGGCCATAGCACATAGTGGTGCGGGAATTTTTGTCTTCCTAATTTTGTTTTGAATTCGCGGTTGTGATTTCCCGCTCGAGATCCTAATGTAAAATTATGATACCTAAACAGGTATTTGTGAGAAAAAAACTCACTCCGATCGGGAGAGAGAATCTCCGTTCTTTCCAGCATTTTTGCGGAAAAGATTTGATTTAACGAGATAATCGGCACGCAAAAATCGAACTTTGAATATCCTTATTGCATTCGTGGCTTGGCTCTTGAGACAATTGCATGACTTTTTGCAGATTTTGCAAGCGATTGCCCGGTTTCAGGAGCAGGACCTGTTTATCGGCAGTCTGAGCCTGGACGATTTTGTGATACGAGAGGATTTATGGGTCCAACTGAATCCAGTAGTGGTGTTCCGGTGCCTGTCGGCCTTGAAGGACACGGCAAGGGAGACGGATTCGAAGATGGCCAGTACTGTTGCTTCGGAGAAGTCACGTGATTCTGAAGCCACTTGCCGGATTTCCGAATGGACGGTACGAACGATCAGTCAAATAGTCAACAGACAGACAGGCAGGCAGGCAGGCAGGCAGACAGGCAGACAGACAGACAGGCAGGCAGACAGACAGGCAGACAGGCAGGCAGACAGACAGGCAGACAGGCAGACAGGCAGGCAGACAGACAGGCAGACAGACAGGCAGACAGACAGGCAGGCAGGCAGGCAGACAGACAGACAGACAGACAGGCAGGCAGAAAGTCAGGAAGACATACAGGCAAATAGATCGGTAAGCGATTATTGGCGAAGGGATTGAGTGCAGCGTCTATAATTGAACATTCATATTTCTTAGACTTTGTGGTGTTTGGGAAAGATCAGCAACTACAACTACCTCCTTGCCTTGAATCACGCCGCTGGCCGGACCTTCGGCCATCCTGACTATCACCCAATCTTCCCTTGGGTTGTGGACTTTACTTCCCCCGATGCCGGCTGGCGAGATCTGACAAAGACGAAGTACCGGCTGACTAAAGGCGACCGCCAGCTTGATCTGACGTACGAAGTGTCAGAAAACGGAATGGTCCATCATATTCCTGAGACTTTTAGTGACCTCACTTTTTACATCTATAATGCTCGACGAGTACCCAAGAGTATCCTCTGCCAGCATGTCCGCAAACGATGGGTCCCAGCTGAATATCCTTCCACGTAAGCGAATGGTGTGGGTTGCTTGCCTGTCTGTCTGCCTGTCTGTCTGTCTGCCTGCCTGTCTGTCTGTTTGTCTGTTTGCCTGCCTGTCTGCCTGCCTGTCTGCCTGTTTGTCTGTCTGTGTGAACTTTATTCCTTTCCGGTATGAACAGATTAGAGCGACTCTATAAATGGACGCCGGACGAATGCATTCCCGACTTCTATTCCGACCCAGACATCTTCCTCTCCATCCACGACGATCTCCCCGACCTCGGCCTACCTCACTGGTGTGAAAACGTCCAACAATTTCTCACCTTCCACCGGGAAGCCCTTGAAAGTGAATACGTCACCCGCAACCTCCACCACTGGATCGACCTCAACTTCGGCTATAAACTCATCGGCGACGCGGCCGTGACTGCCAAAAATGTTGTTTTATCGCTGAAAATTCCCCAAAAACATCTGAAGAGTCACGGCATTCAGGCGCTGTTTAGTCTTCCTCATCCCCCGGCTTTCCTCAGCAGTCCGTGGTTCGAGCGAACCTTGCCGCTGTTGCACCCACGCAAGTCAAAGCGAAAGGACACCGCGGCAGACAACGCTTCGGTGTCGAGTTTAGAGATGGACGAGGTTGTGACGGAGCCGGACAGTGAGGGCGGACTCGTCAAGGACGAACCAGTCGTTTTGGGTAAGGGTTGATTGATTGATTAGCCGCATGATTTTATCTCGCAGTAATCTTTTTGTTTAGTTATGCTTAAAATTAAATGAAATTGAAATTAAAATTAAAATATATTTTAAGTGACAGAATAACTAGCGGGTTTTGATATTAAATTTCAAGATTAATTCCCATTACCTGTCCCATTCTCCAGGCCCGATTGATGAGCTTCTCCATCTGGAGAGTTTGATCGATTTTTGCCTTTCCGTGGACAGCACCTTACCCACTGTCCTGAATCACTACATTCCTTCCGTGGCAGCCATTCCTCCTCTCAATCGTCTGGGTTGTCTTCAGAAAGACCTTCATTCCTTCGCCTGTTTGGCTGTACAGATCCTGTCCGTTTCCCATGGCAGTGCCAACTGGCCAGACATTGCTGATGTCAAAGAACGCCTTGCCTCTACTGCGTCCCATCTCGGAGCGCTACAAGGCAAAATCAGCGGCACTTTGGCGGCCGCGCTGACGGATCTATTATGCCCAAATGCTTTCCCGTATAGTGCCCTTCAAGTGTTGATGAAACGCGATCGTGTTTTGCCGTTGCCGGAGTATCTTTCGAGCTTGTATCAGTTTGTCTGCAGTCTGGATTCGAAAGGTATGAGTTGTCTGTTTGTCTGTCTGTCTGTCTGTCTGTCTGTTTGTCTGTCTGTCTGTTTGTCTGCCTGCCTGCCTTTATGTCTGTCTTGACAGGCAGATGTCTGTTTGTATAGCTCTATTTCTTAACTACCTGCTTGCTTGCCTGCCTGCCTGCCTGCCTGCCTGCCTGCCTGCCTGTCTGGTTATATGTCTGCCTTTGTGTCCGTCGGCCTGTATTTCTAGTGTCTGTTCCTGCTTGATTCCCTGCCTGCGTATATCCGTGTCTGTCACTGTGTCTGTGTTACTGTGTCTTACTTTCACGCGTTTGTCTGAACACTTATTCATTTGTCCGACTTTTCTGTCGTCCAGACCTTGCCATCGTTTGTTTGGCTTGCCCCTGCTATTGTTTGTTTCAGCTAATTTGGACGCTCTTGAAGAAGTCCTCGAAGAGATCTGCCCCTCGGACATGGATATCATTTCCACCTTCATCCGACAGCGCCTCGAATCCGCTTCGGACCGGTACAAATTCGCGGTCCTGCTTTTAGATCCCGTTGTCAAATACTTTGGCCCTTCCAAGTCCGCCGAAACATTTTTGCCGAGCCTTAACCGGCTCTACAGCGAGTTCCCCGGTCCCCGGTCCCCCGAGCACTCCGCATACCTGCAGTTGTTCGATGTGGACTTTCTGCGCTCCATGCTGATTCGATTCGGGGGAGAAGTTTTTATGCGTCATTTGACGGTCCCGTTGATTGAGAAACTGACCGACTTGCAGGAGCTGGTCACCGCTTCCGGCAGAGGCGCTGTTGACTTTGCCGTGGGTGACGGCTATGGAGAGGAGATTTTCGTTGTAGACGTGGATGAGAAGTCGGAGGAGACGGCCTTGCATCATGGTGGGGATGTGGCCCAGAGTGCAGCGCTGGCGGCGTTGATTTGGCTGGCGGAGAAGGTTGGACCGCTTTTGACGGCACGATTTATCACGGGAAACTTATTGAAATCCTTGTCGTTGTGTTATGCCGAGGAGGAAAAGTTGAAACCCGTAGACTTGGATTTCGATGGACAGGAGGTACGTTCAATTATGCAGATAGACAGACAGACAAACAGACAGACAGACAGACAGACACACAAACACACAAACACACAGACAGACAAGCAGGCAGACAGACAGACAGACAGACAGACAGACAGACAGACAGTTACACAAGCAGACATGCTGGCACCAACTTTGTTTGGTTTGAGATAAAGCAAGTTGAAAATGTTTTTATGTAGGAAGTGATCCAGACGCTCAATGTCAGAGGGGATGTTGCTGCTTGGATTGTCTCGGACACCCTCATTCAAATCACCGGGCTCTTCGGACAGTGCTTCATTTGGAACCAGTACCTCTCATACTGCGCCGAACTCGTGAAAGACGCTCTGCGCCGGTTGTCCCCCATGAACGAAGCCGGCCTGTTGGGCTGTATGGAATTCATTCCGCAGGTTCTGCTTCACGTGACGGACGCCCAACTCATGGAACATCTGCCGTTCCAGTTGATTAACGAAATCCTCTACCCGATTGTTGAATTGCTGACCAGTTTTGTGCACAGTTTTCCGTCCGGCGTCATGACCAGACGGCTGCTTGCTGTTAAGTGGCTGAACCTAGTCTTCAGTTTGGCTAGTCGAATTGGCAGGGAATCGGCCAAGGACTTGATCACTCGGCCTCTCTTAGTCACCTTTTTCGGCATCTTCACTCAGTTGTATGGGTCGTCGGATGTTCCGTTTACGCGATCTGAAGGTACGTTTTCACAGCTTGAGTCTGAATGTCTGACGACCTGTCTATCTTTCTGTCTATCTGTCTACGTGCCTCTTTGTGTGTCTTTGTGTCTGTCTGCCTGTCTGCCTGTCTGTCTGTCTGTCTGATTGACTGATTTTCTGTCTGTCTGACTGTCTTCCTGTCTGTCTATCTGTCTGTTTGTGTGTGTGACTGCCTGCCTAACTCTCTGTTTGTCTGTTTGTCCCTACGCCCTTGACTGTCTGTCCGTTTTCACTGCTTGATTAGGTGATTTGGTTTCAGTTATTTCCGTTCCAAAATGCCTCAACATCCCCCTCACGACTTCCTCGAAGGATGAAGCGGAAGTACCGCTAGGCTCGCCGTTTACTACCATCCGAAAGGACGAGGAGAGTGGTGAACTGCGAGTCGGCACACCGGTCCGCATCAGCTCTTTCGATTCGCTTCCGTCCAGTCCGACACCACCAGTCACTGTTAGGAATCCCTACGACTCGGGCGATAACGAGGAAGTCTTGAAGGAACTCAAAGCCGTCTTCACCGAAGCGTTGGCCTTCGATGCGTACATTCCGTTCTGCAAACTGCTCGGACAGTTCCACATGGACGAGAAGCTGTTGAATAACGACTTGCTGCATGAGATTTGCGTAAGCAATCCGAATTACGTCCACGAAAAGCCTGCGCAGTCACAGCAGATTCCGAAGCCGTCGCGGCCGGCCTCCGATGCCTTTGGAAGGAGCCATAGTGCTAAATTCGAAACCCAGGCGGATGTGAACGACGGGGCGTACTTGAGCAAGAGCTTTGCTACGCCGAGTGTGTTTGGTCCAGCGATGCAACAGGGGATGCCGCAATCGAGCAGTACGGCGGAAGTGATCTGTGAAGAGTAAGAATCTGTTTGTCTCTGTTTCACTTGTCTGTTTATTCTTTTTGGTGTCTGTTTGTTGTTTGCTTGTCTGCCTGCCTGTTTCTCTGTCCATCTGTCTGTCTGCCTGTCCATCTGCCTGCCTGACTGCCTGCCTGCCTGCTTGTCCATCGGTCTGCCTGTCTGTCTGTCTGCCTGTCCATCTGTCTGTTTGTCTGCCTGCTTGCCCATCTGTCTGCCTGTCTGCCTGCCTGTCTGCCTGTCTGCCTGTCCATCTGTTGTTCAGCTGTCTGTTTGTTCGTTTGCCTGTTTGTTTGTATTAATGAACGTCTTTCAGGGAGGCCTTATTCATCGAAGCTCGCGAGGGCGGAAGCGACCGAACCCTACGCGGCAACTGGCTGGCTTACTGGCAACACGAGCTCGGGCAGGGACGCCGGGATGAACCCTGGAATATCAAACAGATTCCACTGCAAACATTCAGTGGTAACTTTCAACTTCCGTTCTTTTCTTGACTTAAACTGTATTTTATTATTTGAAATTTTTTTTACGTTCATTTTATTTAAATTACATTTCATTATTTCATAATAGTTTAATTCTTTACTTTCAGCGGGTATGTTTGTCTCCCGTTCATTCCGATATTTGAATTGTACTTTTTTTCCCTCTTTTTTAGCACACTCGGGCCCGGTGAAGAGCATTTCCGTCCTGGACTGCGAGTACAGCTTCATGACGGCCAGCAAGGACAAGACAGTCCGGCTGTGGTCGATCCGCAACTGCGGCGACGGCTCACTCGTCTCCCAATCTGACGGCCTCTACCTCGACCACAAGCGACCGGTCACCGAGCTGCGTTTTCTCGCGCGCGAACGTCTGGCCGCCTCGTGCGACGGGGCGGTGAACCTGTGGGATCCCTGGACGATGGCTACGGTCAGTCGAATCGAAGTTGTCACACAGGCGAGCTTCATCGACTGCTCACCCGCACCGAGTAGTGTCCTACTGGTGGCGCATCTCAATGAGGAGACGTGTTTCGTCAGTCGATTCGATGTGCGCTGTCGGATGGGACCCGCGGGAACGGGACAGTTTCAGGTGTCTCCGAATAGTCCGGGCATTATTCGTTGCCTGGTCGTGTCTCCGGATGACATGTGGTTTGCTTGTGGTTTTTCTTCCGGTAAGAACTCGATTGACATATAGATGGACGGCAAGAAGACAGGCACACTATCCGGATCGGCAAACAGGCAGACAGACAAACAGACACACAGACACACAGACACACAGACACACACAGACACACACAGACAGACAGACAGACAGACAAATAGGCAGGCAGGCAGGCAGACATACAGGCAGACACGCAAGCAGACACGCAGGCAGACACGCAGGCAGACACGCAGGCAGACACGCAGGCAGACACGCAGGCAGACACGCAGGCAGATACGCAGGCAGATACGCAGGCAGATACGCAGGCAGGCAGGCAGACATTACAAGTTATTGTGAATTTATACAGGTGTTGTCTCTGTCTTCGATCATCGTACTGGCATTATGAGTGCGACATGGAAGCCCCATGAAAGCGACGTCCTTCAACTTAACGCTGTTTCCGGATCCATGCTGATATCGATCGGTTCGGACAGCACTGTCTTCCTGTGGGACTTGACGCGTGAAGTGGACGACAGACTGGTCAGCTCGGTGCGCGGCTTCCCGGAGCCTATCCTCCATGCCGCGTTCGCGCCGCGAGCCAGCGGTGGCGACCTCATCGCACTGATGGCGAATAATCGCATCGGAGTGGTTGCGGACCTCCTGCGAAGTGGGACGACCATCACCACCTCCAAGATCCGGCATGAGTCGTTGAAAGGGAATTTCTCTACGGTGGCGGTTTTGCCCATGAACCGACAGATATTGGTCGGCAACGAGAACGGTTCATCATTCCTCCTGTGCTAAAACTGTTTTTAAGGCAATAGTTTCATACTCACGCTCTTTCATACTCATAATTTAGCTAGCGAAAAAACTCAAGTACAGTTACGTACAGTAGGTGTGCGACTCATTTTTTACACATTCCGGTAATTTCGATAATTTTCTAAACGCTCCAATTTGCCTGTAAAAACAAATTTTATGTCTGAATGTCTGTCTATCTATCTGTCTGTCTGCTTGCCTATCTGCCTGCCTGCCTACCTGTCTGTCTGTTTGAATGTCTGTCTATCTGTTTGTCTGACTGACTGACTGTCTGTCTGTCTGTCTGTCTATCTGTCTGCTTGTCTGTCTGTCTGTCTGTTTGAATGTCTGTCTATCTGTTTGTCTGATTGACTGACTGTCTGTCTGTCTGTCTGTCTGTCTGTCTGTCTGTCTGTCTGTCTGCCTTCGCCGACCGCTATGTGAAATGCTCCATTTTCCGAAACAAGAATGCATCCATGAATACAAAAACAACTTGTTGACCCGGTACATAGATCTCTTCCCAATGCCGTACGGGTACCGGACGGAGGCACAAAAGGAACTGTAAGAATGAAAGAAGGCAGAATAGAAACTGTACCATGCCGGAGCGCGTGTGACTAAAATTAATGAAGATTTTCAAAACTTCTGCGACCAGTCAATATTCACAGCAGAATAAAAAAAACCCCAAAAGAACTGCGAAGAACTACCGTAAATGCATTGTCAAAAACATGAGAGACGTCAGACCGTGACGCGAGAAGAAAAAAAACGCGTTTGGATTAACAACGGCAAAAAACAACAATCGTCATTTCAATGGTCGTCCGTACCAGGACCACAGCGAATCCGGGTCCGCTGTTGCACGAAGTAAATTTGGCAGGCGAGAGAAGAAGATGGGTGCATTTGATTTGGCACTGTTTGGTTATAACGGCGGCTAACGGAATCACGGCAGTGTTCCCAGCCGAGGTGCGAAGTCGGACGCAGTCGAGGGCACATCCAAGATATCGTTCCCTATCGCCTCGGGTGGACGCCAGCCTGTGCGCGTGCAATTTCTACCTGTAATAAGGAAAATGTACAATAAGTAAAACAGACAGACACATAGACAGACACACAGCCAGGCAGACAGACAGACAGACAGACAGACAGACAGGCAGACAGGCAGACAGGCAGACAGGCAGACAGACAGCCAGGCAGACAGCCAGTCAGACAGACAGACAGACATGCAGACAGATATTCAGACAGACATTCAGACAGGGAGGCAGGGAGGCAGGCAGACATACAGACAGTGCCTGAACAGGTAGACAATGCTCTGGTTATAAATGTATTTTAAATTGAAGAGAACTATTATAGTAATGCACTTACATCCGCAGCGGCCGCGTCGAAATCCAATCGACCCAGTCCATCCAGCGTCAGCATGTCGATATGGCCGCTCCAGATCACGCACACTCCATTGAGGATCATCCGGCACTGGAGGAACAGCTGGAACGCAGTGAGAATAATATAACGCTGCAATCTCGTTAAAAATTGATTTTTGCGTTACGGTCCGTGCGCTCCTCTCTGCGCGTACAGTGCGTGTAATTTGCTGTAACACTAATGGAACACCGCGCGAGATTCGGATACGGCCACGCCCATCTTTGCTTAACACACTGGAGCCGTCAACTCCCCAAAGAGCTGGCCCTTTCATAGCGCCACTTCGCGTGCTCCTGATCACTTATTGCAAGGATGTACACGAAGTTTCAATGTGCACCGTATTTTCCTGCTATTTTAAGCACATTGTGCGCTTAACAGAAGATTCCCTAATTGCACAGCAGTAACTGCTGTTTCTTGCACTTTTAAACCGGTACTGTAGGAGTTTAAAGTCTGTCTGCCCCCATACCAAAGGTCCCGCCAGATTGGGGGCGAACCAGGTGGCCAGCCGACGCGGCAATCGCATCGTCCCACGGTCCAGTAGTTTCGTTAATTGGCCACGCGCCATACGTTAACACGTCAAATGTCTGTCTGTCGTAGATTATGTTTGTCGGTAAAGAACATCGCGATCGAACAAGCGATTAATTTGTTCATTTTGAGCTTCAAACCACCCAGATAACATTTTTCCTACGCTTTTATATTTCGATTCGCTAATCGTTTCCTGCCTGTGTCTCTCCCATATGTTGACTGGTCTGCCTACCTCCCTCCATGTCTGCCTACCTGCCTGCCTGTCGGCCTACCTGCCTGCCTGTCTGTCTGCCTGCCTGCCTGCCTATCTGTCTGTCTGTCTGTCTGTCTGTCTGTGTGTCTATCTGTGTGTGTGTCTGTGTGTGTGTCTGTCTGTGTGTCTGTCTGTCTGCCTGTGTGTCTGTGTGTCTGTGTGTCTGTGTGTCTGTTTATCTATTTATCTGTGTGTATGACTGTCTGCCTGTGTGTCTGTGTGTCTGCCTGCCTGCCTGCCTGCCTGCCGTCTGTTTGCTGCTTTGAGGATTTACAGCATTCGACCTAATGGAGAGGAAAAATAGGGTCATTTACGGAAGTCACTGTAGCGTGACCCTTTAGTTGCCTTTACAACTTTTGCCTCGTGCCCGCACGAGCCATGTCTGATTGACACTTGATCCCTCGGTTGGCCCGGTGGCATGGCAGGCGTCTTCACTAAAGCAGATGCCGGGTTCTGCTCCGTCGGAAAAAGTGGCCTCGCTGCCTGGCGCCGCTCTTCAATCAACGAGCGATCTAAATCACACACTTGAATTAAAAGTTCGAGCGAGCCGCGCGCGGGACCACGACGATCAAATAAAAAACTGACCCTACGTGTGATCGCTAATCATTCGCTGGTAAATTAGGTAAACCGAGCTTCCCTCGCGGTCGACCGTCGATTCGTTGCGAAGAAAGGGCAAAAAACGTGCCGGACTAGTGCCAACATGTCGCTGTGTGATTGGCCACCTGTCATTTGCATGGCCGCCGTCGCTGCAAGTTTACTTGTGGCAAGGTTCATCTCTTTAAGGGTTACCGCAGACAATCGGTTAGCGAGTGACGACGCGACATTTGAAGGTCAACACCGCAATTACAGTTGATTAAGCGCAATTTTACTCTGCTTTCGGACAGCCAGGTGAACTACAATTGGTTGTCTGTCTCGTTAACCTTCGAACTGCCTGTTTGCCTACTTGTCTGCCTGGATCTCCCGCAATCTGTCTGTGTCTATGTGTCTGTGTCTGTGTGATTATCCATATATGCAAACCTACGTACTTCTGTCTGTCGGTCTGTCTGTCTGTCTGTCTGTCTGTCTGTCTGTCTGTCTGTCTGTCTGCCTGTCTGTCTGTCCGTTTGCCTGTCTGTCTGATTGTTTGTCTGGCTGTGTAACTATCTGTCTGTCTGTGTGACTGTTTGTCTGCCTGTATATCTTTCTTTCTTTGGAGTACCAGACATGCCTTGGGTAAACGAAGGTGCGCCGACCATCGGAGTACCACATCATCACCGCATTATTATGTATGCCCCTGAAGTAACGGTATACGCTGCAGACCGAGCATTCCTATTGTTGTAGTCATCCTACTGGTCATCACACTCAAACAGCTCGTAAAAAAATGGGTGTGTTCCCCTCTTGATCGGTGAAAAAAGCGGTGTTACCTTTCCTATAAAGATCTTTCTCACGAAAACGACATTTTTCAGCGATGATGACTCGCCGGTTGTTTTTTTGCAGGCACAATTATATTGTACGGGTGAGTCAGATGCAGATTGAATTTCAGACAGAAAAGAAAAGCGTCGCTTCGATCTTAATCGTGGGCAATTAAAGAGATGACTGTGTCTGTATAGATATATGTAGTCGTATTTTTTTTATGCCCGGTTGAGTTTTGGTTGCGTACCTGGTTGTTGCGGATCTCTGCGACGGAGAGGTCACGATCGTGGCCGGGTATCAACAGAGCCGGTCCGGCTTCCGGGACGTTGCGC
>LRSR01001440.1:0-23003 GCA_001579985.1 Hypsibius dujardini | reverse complement strand
GGATATGTGACACCAGGACGGCGACGACGGCGGGCCGTAACGGCATAGGTCTCTAGGTTATTTACCTTTTGCACGACTTTGATGACCCATCCAGCACGTTTCCACAGCCCAAAGTAGCATACAACAAGGGTAGTTGCAACGTCTTAGAAAGTTGACAGCGTGTCGTTTCAGGCAAGCAGACAACAAGAGTCTGGTGTGTAGTAGCCGCTCGCTCGCTCGTTCGATGGATGGATGGATGGATGGTGGGTGAAAGGTATTTGGTTACTCTTGACCAAAACCAATAACCATTTTCGCGCCCCATTTTCCGTGTGCTGCTGCCGTTCAAGTGCACCCCCTGCACCATCACCGTCGCATCTCGAAGCAATCGGCATCTCGTGCGCGCTTGCCTGGAGAGCTTCTTCAAGTGCCTCCTTCGCTGCGGACGCGGCCTGAATTTCCGTGCGGTCCATGTGTAAACGGTGTGTCTGTGTTGCTACTGACTGACCCAACAACGGACACGAGCAAGACGACGAGGGGAAACCGGACACAATATCTGGAAATATGTCTGCAAGGCATTGCAATCTACTGTAGAAGACGTTTGGCTTGTAGCTGCTGGACGTGTTGGGGTTTCGAATTCGCCCGCTCTTGAACGGTATAACATGGACAAGGTTGTAGGCCTACAGGGTTGCCGAGCGGTCAACGTGGTCGCGTTTTTCGTTTCCGGGCACGCCCGGGAACCTCTTCGGTTACAAAGTCGTGCAAACAACCGTGGAATACTTCGGAGACTTGATCTGGGGCTCCCTATGCGTCCTAATGTATGATTACGCAGACTTTTGCTCTATCGTGCAAACAGAGACAGGCAGGCAGGCAGGTAGGTAGACAGGCAGCCAGACAGACAGGACAGACAGACAGACAGACAGACAGACAGACAGACAGACATATCTGTTGTTGAAGATGGTTAAGAATATTATAGAAATCGGCAAATCGGCGTTCTTCTTTCAAAATTGACAAATTCCGACTCCACGAAGATCTGTAACAAAAGCGTGCGGAGAAGCGAGCGCGAATATTTTTCCCATCCTGTCCCCGTCTCTCTTTCCGCTGCCCATTGTCCGTTCAGCTTTCACGTATGCTGTGCTGCCAACAAGGAATGCCGATTTATCATTTATATCGTTCCCATTGAGCCCACCAATATTCACGCATCGCTGAACTTATTCTTACTTCCCCGTCGAATATAACGACAATTTATGATAATTAATTATACACCAAAGTGATAGCGCGTACAGTACAAAACAAATGCGCTTGGGACGGAAGGACCACCCCGAAAACCGCCACAACCACTGCCCACTCTTTGTACTCTCTGTATCTCTCACTCACTCTGACCACCAAGGCACAAACCAACTCCGCCCCGCCTCCTCCTCCTCATAACTGCCCCAACAATTGGCCGTTTGTTTGGGACGGTTGTTTGTACGACCATTTATGTTATTATTTCTCGAAGCCCCCTGTCTGTCCTGTCTGCCTTGCCTGCCTTGCCTGCCTTGCCTGTCTTGTCTTGTCTGCCTTGCCTGCCTTGCCTGTCTTGTCTGTCTTGCCTGTCTTGCCTGTCTTGTCTGTCCCCCCTCCTCCGCATCGCTCTCTCTTTCTCCGTTGCTCATGCTGACCATCACCCTGCCTGCCTGCCTGCCTGCCTGCCTGCCTGCCTGCCTGTCCGGTCCGAGGCTTCAAGACCGTCACGACGAGTTATCATCATCATCATTCGGGTATTGATAATTAGCATTTCCTTCTGAATCGTGTAGATCACTCGCTTTTATGGATGTCTGAATTGTCTGTCTGTCTGTCTGTCTGTCTGTCTGTCTGGGGATGCAGCACAGCAAACGTTTATCTCCTTTTGTATCATGTCTATCGAGTTGATGCAGCTGATGTTACTTGTCAAGAGGGGGTAAACGGTCGCGATTTTTCGGTAAATGAATTGCTGCTTTTGCAGCCTGACATAAAAAATCAAAGCAGTAGCATCTCATGCCCGGCCTTCAACTGCGGACTACTGCTGTTGTTGTCGCGCTGCGAATCCTCTCCATCATCACTTGTCGTCTGCCTGTACTTGGGGCTCTCGCGTTGATTATTATTGAGATCAGCTGTGTGTGAGGTTGGAATGCTTCTTGTGCGATTTTTTGCCGTTGCTGATCAGTGCGTTTTCGCCACGGATGTCGTGTCTTGATTTGTGTGGTCTGCGGCGGCATAACTGATCTGCTCAAGTGCTTGGCGGATATATTTTTGCTAGGATTTTCCGTGAACGGTTCCACCCGGAAGATTATTGCTGGCTGCTTGTTATGTCCTGGCCTTAAGGGTAAGCAACATGATCGTGCAACGGAAATTTATTCGTTGTCTGAGAACCTAATTAATCTGTCTGTCTGAAATATGACAGTCTGTCTGTCTGTCTGTCTGTCTGCCTGCCTGTTTGTCTGCCTGTTTGTCTGTCTGCCTCTCTGTCTGTTTGTCTGTCTGTCTGTCGGTGTGTCTGTCTGTCTGTCTGTCGGTGTGTCTGTCTGGTTGTCTGTCAGTCTGTTTGTCTGTCTGCTTGTCTGCTTGTTTGCCTGTCTGCTTGTCTGTCTATTTATCTGCTTGCCTGCCTGTCTGTCTGCCTGTCTATCTGCTTGTCAGTCTGTCAGTCTGTCTGTCTGCCTACCTGCCTGGAGTTTGCAGATCTGTCTATAATACTGCTTGCTGTCTTATCAATGGTCTCTTACTGTTTCCGCCCTTCACTTTGTCCTCTCGCTTGTGCTGGCTATCGCTGTCACGGCAGCGCCAGCATTTTTTCTCCCAAAGAAAACTTTAGCGACGGCTTGTCATACGATACTGTTTTCTCAACCGAGAAAGCTTTCTTAACTGTGGACCCAATTATACGTCTTTGTGAACTGTCGATGGGGGCCGGAAAGCCAGCAGTTGCAAGTGTTGATACGACCTCACTCCGCCAGCTGCCGTTTTTCCCTTTTCATTCACTCTGGCCCTGGCTGGACACATCGTTTCACAAATCAAAGCCACACGCACTACGCCATTGGAGTCGTCCTAAAAAAACCTCAAAATCCCTGAATCAACACTGTGGCCAGTTGCCACCCTTCCGAATGGGACGTATGCCTTAATTGAAACCACACAGACACAGATGTCCAAACAATCTCTCCATCCCAAAGACCAATTCGATTTACAACCCGCCAAACCAGTTGTGTTTTTGCAACTGATCGCGAGAGGAGCTTAGACACGAGCCCACCACAAGGTCCGACTGATCCTCCATCCTCACAGTCACACACAGCAATAAGCGGCTATGAAAACGTTGGGGTGTGCTATCCACGCCGTGTCTCTTGCTTGACCACCAAATGACCAAACGTGTTAGCTGCCTTAATTCGTTGATCGTTTCCTTTGTCTGCCTGCCGGCCTGCCTGTCTGTCTGCCTATGCATCGCACGCTTGTCTGTAATCCCCGCCTTATACTAGTCAGTTGTGTAAAGTACACATCGTGCGATCATTACACACACAGGCAGGCAGACAAGACTGCTACAGGCAGGCAGACAAGACTGCCACAGGCAGACAAGACAAGACTGCCAGGCACCGGAAAAAAAGCTCCTTAGTATTCTGTTACACAGTTGTCTGTCTGCGCAGTATAAGGTTGAGGTCTTCGCTGCGGATTACTTCATCGCTGTGTGTGCTTGCCTGTGCTTGTCTGCGTGTGTGTGTGTGTTTGTGTATATATGCAAAGTTATCGCTAATCGTGGATTAGGAATTGAAAAATGTGACCGTGTCTTGTTTGGACGCTGGATGCTGATTAATTCAGTTTATTCATCTCTGTGCATGCGTGTGTATATCCCTTTGCAAACGTGATAGCATAACGGTTGACCGGCGAGCTGTTTGTTGGCTGTGTGGACCGGTCAAAGTAAATGCCGAGGCCGTGGATTGGTAATCCGATTTTTCCCCGCCGGTGGCGTGAGTTCCATTAATTACTGCCTGTAAAAATGTGTCAGACACCATGATAATTTTGCGTTTTCATCATCATCGTTATGCCCACAATGCACCGATGTGGTATATGCAGTTATTGGTGGTAAGAAAATGTTTTGCTGTTGTTGCATTGTCTTATTAAATATGACATGGTGAAGTCAGTCCGGTGGGATGTCAGAAATGTCAGCACGATTGCGTCTCTCCATTCGTCATAGGCCGGTGGTCAACTGCTCAAATTGGAGCAAGGGTTTCGTGTCTGAATTATTTTTTTCTGTTTATCTGTCTGTCTGTCTGCCTGTCCGCTTGTCTGTCTGCCTGTCCGTTTGTCTGTCTGTCTGTCCGTTTGTCTGTCTGTCTGTCCGTCTGTCTGTCTGACTGACTGACTGACTGACTGACTGACTGACTGACTGACTGACTGACTGACTGACTGACTGACTGACTGACTGACTGTCTATCTATCTAAGACGCTTATCGGTCGATTTTGTCGATGTGTCAAATTCTTTTCTAGTCGACTTGATTCAGACAGGTACAGCGTAGTCAACAGACAGGGTTAGACAGGCAGTCAATAGGCAGGTAGATTAAATTGTTTAGACATATTTTATTGTATCAATTTAATTCTGCTGTTGTGAGCTAGCCTGCCTCAGGTGTTTGTCTATCTTTACACATTTGTCAGAATCCGTCTGAAGCCTGGTAGACCTACTTGTCTGAATGTTTTGTTTAAAGTCCGGCTCTTTTTCTGCCTGTTTGACAGCACACGCATGTGTCTGTTTGCTTGTCCGAATTTTGTTTGTCTGAAATCCGGCTACATGTCTGCCTGTTTGACTACGCATGCATGCATGTGCCTGTCTGCTTGTCTGAACTTTTGTCTGATATCCGACTATATGTCTGCCTGCACTTGATCGAAGCTGTCTCTGCGTTTCTTGCCATTAAATTGTAAAAAACAATCATAGTAATTATCTGTGGTATAACGAGCCTCGCCCAGTTACCGATGTCTATGTGTCTGTACGAGACACAGACAGACACAGACACAGACACAGACACAGACACAGACACAGACACAGACACAGACACATAGACACACACAGACACATAGACCTCACATACAGAGAGACATCTCGTACTGTCAGAATTCTTCAATCCCAATTTTTTCCTAATTTAAATCTGTCGTATTACAGAAAAGGATACACTGACCATCGTCCAGTCCCAAAACCGTCTGAAACTTTCCATTTGACGGAATCGCAATCGGATCCATCTGAGATCCGCGCGGCAACGCGTAAAGACGACTACCCTGAGAATCATCATCATCGTCATCGTCATCCTGTTCACACCGTTCCAGATGGCTACCAATCTAATTCGGATGTAATTGTTTCCGATTCACCCTCACAAGCCGAAGCAGACAACGTCGCAGAGGACGAGGACAAGGAAGCAGACAGACAGTCGACGTCATCTGCCTGCTCACTCGGTGGTGCCGTTGTCGAGGAGGAAGAGGAAGAAAGCCAGCCTGAAGAAGCAGCACAAACAGCCGAGGACGAGGACACAGACACAGACACAGACACCAGCAGCAGCATGACAATGGCCGCACCTGAAGCCACCTACCAATACCAGCCACCACTACAATCGCCCTTATCCCCGTCCGCATCCACCGGTCAACAACGAGGCAGCCTTTCATCCCCGCGAGCCTCTTCGTCGTCGCAGCTTTTGTATTCGGATGATTCATCCTTGTCCACTTCTTCCACGGGCAGCCACAGTAGCCATCACTCTGATCTCATCGGTAATATGTCGTCCCGTCGACAGTCCTCGATCGACGCCTATCCCATGTGTGGCCTGCCCAGCGGAACGCTCTACCGGAAGTCCACATCTTCGGCGTCCTTGCGGAGTCCCAGTAGCGCTTCCATCACGCCGTTAGATATGCCGTATATGCGGCCACTGTCCGGTGCGAATGTCATGGCGCCGGGTGCACCGTCCGTTTTTCGGCCCATTAGGAACTCCACCGTCCCGGAGGAGTTTGTGGAGACGTACCGGTCCACCACCACCACGAGGAATGAGTTTTCCGGGCCGCCTCCAGTGAATTACCCGATGCCTGCTGGATTTGGGGGCAAGGTACGTTTGTCGAACTTTCAGAATACCTGCCTGTTGGGATGAACTCCTCGGTCTGTTCGGCTATTATTCTGTGTGTGTATCTGTTATGTGTCTGGATGTCTAGATGTCTGTTTGTCTGTCTATCTGTTTATGTGTGTATCTGTCCATCTGCCTTTCTGTCTGTCTGCTTTTCTGTCTGTCTGTCTGTCTGTCTGTCTGCCTGCCTGCCTGTCTCCCTGCCTGTCCGTTTGTCTGTTTTCTCTCGACTGCTTGCTTGTCAGCATGAAGCAATGAACAAGCGGGTATCTGCATTCGCTCGTTTATGGGCTGTCTGCCTTACCTCTTTAGGCTGTATTTAATAATCCTTTGTTTTGTCTGCATGCTAATTTTATGCAATTGTGCTTCAGACAAGCTCGACGAATCCGATCGCCAGTCTCTCTGCCTCAGCCCTCGGCGCAAAAAGCCAAAAAATGATGGAGCTACTAAACAGCCATCATACCGGCACCAGTAAAAACCTTTACCACGCCACGCCGACCGGACAGTGGTCGCAAACGGAGTCTTCGACTGCGACACTGTACCACGATGATCATGCCCAAGAGCGCGCAGCTCCGCAACAGCAGCCACAGAAGCGACCGCTCCCCAAAAGTCAGTCTGTTGATGTCGCCTTATCGGCCACATTCCGTGGTGCTCCTACCAACACCATTCGAGTGGATGCCTTCGTTCCGCCGGCGACGGCGGCAGCGCATGCCAGTGACTGTTCGCGATCAGGAAGCGAAAGGTTTCCGGAAAATTGTTGTGATTTTAAGCAGCAGCCGACTCCTAATGCCGCGGCGCAGATGCGAAAGGGAAACACAATGACGGGGAGGTCACCATTAGCGCCTATTCCGGTTAATACGTACGAGGAAAAACGGCGACCGCCCCCGCTTGGTCTCATTAAGGTGAGAAGCAATGTAGTCAGACAAAATGGAGCGCTGGTAGGCAGACATACAAATGGGAAACAATCAGGCATACAGATCGACAGACAGAGACACAGAATGATTGACAGACAAACAGACATACAGCCACACAGCAGTCATGCAGACAAAACACAAAACAGTCAAGACAAGACAGACAGGCAGACAGGCAGACAGGCAGACAGGCAGACAGATAGACAGACAGATAGACAGACAGACAGACAGACAGACAACAGACAGACAGACAGACAGACAGGCAGGCAGGCAGACAGGCAGACAGGCAGACAAACAGGTAGACAGGCAAGCACGTAGACAGGCAAGCAGGCAGACAGACAGGCAGACATGCAGGCAGGCAGGCAGACACCGAGATAGACAAAGCTGTTCTTAACTGCCTTTTCTTTGTGTTCCTTGTCAGCAAACGGATGAACCTTCAAGTGGAATAAACAGTGCACCTGGGATGGCGGTTTCACACCGCTACGCGGAACAACCAACATCTCCAGCAAGCGGCGTCAAGTAAGTCCCACGTTACATATTTGCTAGGAAGAGTGGTGGTGGCAAACACACAGACGGGGGGAGGGGATGGGGATTAGTATTGACTCCTGAAGTAAGGGATAAACCTTCAACGGATCAACGGGTCGATGTGCAAATGCGGGCTAATAGACATTTATTCAGCATGTTAAAGTCACTATGGACTTTCTTCTTGTGTGTGCGCTCCGGGAACACAGGCACTTCAGACATTCTACACAGAGGCCCGTTAATCTTGTTAATAACGCTCGCTTCCAAGTTTCATCGTTATTATTGCGCTGCGTTTGAGAAGTTTGTCTTGCTTGTGGCCTACATTGTGAACGGAAAAGACTCATCTCATCCTTTGTCATTAGTGCGGTCTGCCGATCTCCTCAACTGGACTGTAGGTACTGTGCCTGCTTGTGGACGCTCGAATCACTAGTTAATTCTTGAAGGCGACGAAGAAGTCAAAGAAAGGATGATAATACGATCGGTGTTCATCAAATTGGAAAGAAAAATGTTATTCTGACCCAGTTTAGCCGAAAATTATCGGAGATCGATGAAGGATTTTTAATGGTGTTGTCTGTGCTGAACAGTGCGCATAAGATTTGCATTTGCAGTACTGTATTGACCATCGATGGTCTTGGCGGTTCTCCTCCTTTCCATTTCTCTTCGTGTCTGTCTGTAAGCCTCCTTTCTGTCTGCCTGTTATTTGTCTGTCTCTCTGTCTGTCTGTCTGTCTGTCTGTCTGTCTGTCTGTCTGTCTGTCTGCCTGCCTGTCTGTTTGCAATCCTGCAGATTTGTTTGTTTGTCTGATTGCCGCCATGCCTGTGTTCCCTTTTTTCCAGTTCAATACGAGTGCTCGTTTACAGTCGAGACAGGGATCGGCCTAATGAGTTTGTTTGAGAATAAATTATCCCAGATAACCAGTTTTGGTACCGACAGCAGTTCCCTGCAGCGGTTCTGACTGACTCTTCACGTCTTTCACCACTCCACGCCTTCAATTCAAAAACAGAAGTTCCTACCTCAAATATCGTGAATGAATCCACTCAAAGTTTCGCACCGCTTGCCTTTGCATTGTAAAACGTGCGTCTCCGTCGTAAAAAAATCAGAACACTTCAATTTCAACGAGATCCGAGCACGGCGAAGAGGAGGTACAAACAGTTTTGTTATGATGACCATAACGTCGCAGGCAACTGGCCATCTGTCGGCAGACCAGTCAGTCCAGCCCCTATTGGCTTCGCATGATGAGTCATTACTACCTGGCCATTAAACTTTAAAGTGACTCACCCAGTCACTGACTCACAATCACCTTCATATCACACGGGGCAAAAAGCTTGCGCTAACCGAGTCAAGTCATTACACTCGTTTCATGGCTGTGGTACACAGCCCCCGAGTCGAAGTGCTTAATTCGGTCAGCGCAAGGTTTTTGCCACGTGTGTATCACAGCGAAACGACGGCCGAACCTTGTTATCTCCGCTCGCTCGCGGAAACGACTCTTGCTCTGCCTTACTCTGCTTTGCTCTGCCTTGCTTGCGGCAGGCTCTGACTGCGACTGCCGTAACTCTCGCATCGCGGATGATGATCATAACAAGAAGACCGCACACTGCACACACACCTGTTCTTCATGCAAGCAGAGAGAGAGAGTGAGAGAGTGAGAGAGAGAGTTGAGGGGCGCATATTTTTATCGACAACTGCAATTGGATTGGATTGGACTCGCACACTACTCACGTTTTCAAAGGGATGGTCCAGTTATGGAATGTGCTCGCGTACCGCTTTAAAACGTCTAAAGCAAACAATCATTTCCCAAAATGTTACTACCTTGAATAGTCACAGGCAGACACAGCTCACAGGCTGACAGACGGCCCACGAAGTTTTGCCTTGGCCGTGTCTGTCTGCTTGTCTGTCTGCTTGTCTGTCTGTTTGTCTGTCTGTTTGTCTGTCTGGATTTTTGCCGGCTGCCGATCTCGGATTTTCCTTTGCTCATTTCGTCTTCGACTCGACTCGACTCGTGTCGAAATTGGAATTTTGGCTCTTCACGGCTACTTTATTATTCGCATATTTTTTTCACGGACGAGAAGCTCGCGCGCTTATTCAAACAGCATATGACTGAGTAATCGCCTTTCAGTCCGCGGCACCTTTCATATCAGCCTCGCCTCGTGCCTCATTATCCATCCGTGAGTTTAACCTTTATTTGGATGATAAATCTCTGATTGATCTAGTGGGAGCGGAAAGGTTACGCTACAAGCAAAACCGCGGAAATCGGATCAGTCAATCAATCAATCCATCGAGTGATTGATTCAAACGTGGCCGTAATGCTGTCGGGCCCGAGTTAGATAAGTTAATGTGTCGTGATGTGAACGGAGTAGGCGCTAGTCTTACACCTACCGCGAATCAACTTGGGTGAAAGTCACAGGCACAGTGTTACGGCCACTGGTGTAGAGCAAGCAGTCGAATAAATAGGGGCTAAAAATCCCGTTCACTGATCAATCAAGCACTCATTTATATCGACGCAAGCAACTTCGCTCAAATCAAACAAGCAATCAATCAATAGAAATTCATTGCATGCGTTGAGCTTCCTGATGAGCTTTGTATTTTTCATTGTTTCAGTTTGTGTTTCTTTTCTGATATTTTATTCCCTCGTTTCAGAGCACCAAGTGTGGGATTTGAGTTGCGCAGTGCAATGCCGGCCCTCCGTCCGAACCACTTTATCGCCCTGCCGGAAGTGGACAGCAAGAGTCCCTCGAAGAGCAATTCTGCCCAGCAAAACGGCCATCTGACCACCGTCAAGGAGGTGCGCACCTACCAAATCCGGCCGAGTTTAGGCAGCCCCTCGACCGCCACGACCGAGAAGGAATCCACGCGGGGAATGGACTCGCCGAACGGCAGTATGCGTTCGTCACCGTCGCACAATGACGAGCGGCGTCATCGACACTCGTCGTCACACACGCGCGATGCTTCCCTGGATTCACACGTCAGGTGAGCGAATCTGACAGAAAACACAAACGGATGTTTCTGTTGCTCATTTCGAGACATCAAGTTGGGATTGTGGAGGCGAAATTTATCAGCTGGTCCCTTGACCAATCACTTTTGCTCTTTTGACCAATCACTTACTTTTTGCTCTGATTTTATAGTTGGCAATCAAATTCGACCGCTAGCAGCGGATACTCGTCGGTTGCGCTTTCATCATCCACACCCACGCTGGACGTGTCAGTCTCGGAGGAGACTCTGGTGCCGGAGGAGTATGGCGCGTATCCGGGTCAGGAAGAGACTCGCAACAGGTTAGTCGATTGAGTGTTACTGCTGCTTGATTGATTGCTTGATTTGAGAATGAAACTCCTGCTTTATTGATTGATTACTTGAGTGATTCTTTGATTGATTGCTTGATTTCTTGATTGCTTGATTGATTGCTTCCTTGAGGGATACTTTGATTGATTGATTTGAAAATGAAACTGCCGTTGCCACTGCTGTACTATTACAATTTGACTTTATTGGCACTGAGGTCCTTCAACTTACATTTGTCACAAAAAATTGCCATTGCAGAAAATTTCGGATGGAAGACGTTTTGGGAAGATTGATAGTTTTTAGAATAGTCCTCTCGAACTTCCGGTCAGCCGTGATAATGTTCAGCTCCGCCCTCTGATGTTCTGTGTTGCTTCTTCGGTTGATTCGGTATCTGTAGATTTCAAATACAGCCACATGATGTTACATTTAGAAAAATCCTAACTAAACGGGATATTACAGTTCAATGGGAGGGATCTGACTCATTGATTACCCGATATCTGCTCGCGTGAAATGGACTGATCGATTGATCGGTTGATTGATTGATTGATTGCGGCAAAGCGCTATTTTGTGAGACTAAACTCAAAGTTACCTTGCCTTTGCAGTGATTTCGCAGTCTCCCGCTCTGTCAGCAAACTGCCTGTCGATTCCTCCTCCTCTTCGGCATCCACAATCACACCCAGCGAGCCGGAAGTGCCGCACCGCTCAATCTCCGTCTCGGAGATGATCCGCAACTTTGGCAGCCAACAAGCCATCAACCGTACACCGCCCCATCTGCCGCCCAAACCGCGGTACGCTCACCTGCCCGCTCACCGGCCCGACCCTGCGGTCTCCCAGTCCGCCCCGAAAGTCACGCACTTTGAACGATCTCGCGGCAATTCCATCCCGTCGGACTCGGTCTCCGCGTCCTACTCCATGGAAGACATTCGCGACTATTCGCCTTCCCAGGCCCGAAGGTCCTCTGTGGCCACCGCGCCTATTTCCAACATTCCTGTCCGCGTGGAAGAAGCTCGAAAGGAAGTTAATCAAGCGACGAAAAATGCGTCGCCGTTGCCCAGTCCGCCGTTGAGTGTCGCCGGTCGTGGAGATCGGGATCTGCCGTTGAAGGTGACGGAGAAGACATCGACTAATCCTACCAAACCGGTTCCGATGTTCCGCACCGCCGTTCATGGCCTACATTTGGGCGCTAATGCCAAAGCGGCAGCGGCGCTGAGAGAGGAGCCCGTGACGGTTGAGGATCCACCGGCGGCTCGGGCTAGTTTGGAGGATCGGGGCTACGGCAGCGGGGAGATCCACTATTATGGTGGTGGAGGGACGAGCCCAGTTGAAATGGCGTCAGAGGGTGGTCGCACGAAAACGGGCGTTCGTGATTTGACTTTTGCATCTCTGCCTGAAGGCGATGACGGTGGTAAGGCGGATCCGGCATCTCCGGTGGACCAGGAAGACCTTCTTCACGCTAAAGTAACTAGACCTATTATGTAGTGTCCCCAGCATTTTTTGCGTTTAGCCATCTTTTCCTACAACTAAATTTCTGTGTGCTTGCCTGTCTATCTGTCTATGTGCCTGTGTGCCTCTGTGCCTCTGTGCCTCTGTCCCTCTGTTTTATTTTCGCTTATTCCTACGTTTGAACGCTCCACCGTTGCGTGAGGTTTTTTCGCCACGGTTATTCCCTGTAGCACGTACCAGTAGCATGTTTCTAACTGATCTGCTTTTGTGATTGCAGGATAATCTCACCGCGAGTCTCTCTGAGCGAATTGATCTACTGAAAGAGGAGCAGCATAATCTGCAGCAAGACATGATGCTCAACGACGAACAAGCCGCTGACATTATGGACGAATTGGCCAGAGTTGCTTCCTCGCAGGATGTGGCGCGGTTCAAGCAGCATCTGAAAGAGCTTGAGGAGATGACGTCATTGACGATTAGCCTGACTTGCCGGCTCGGAAAAGTTGCCCGGTCCATTGCCAACCTGCGCGTGCCTTCGGATGAACTTGAAGCGGTAAGGCGCAGTAGTGATACGTGCAATGATGATTCTCATATCAACATATACCAGAAGACGGACGGACAAACAAGCAAACAAACAAACAAACAAACAAACAGACAGACAGACAGACAGACAGACAGACAGACAGGCAGACAGGCAGACAGGCAGGCAGACAGACAGACAGACAGACAGACAGACAGACAGACAAACAAGCAGATAGACAAGGAGCTAGACCAAGGAACAAGATTAGCTAGTCATATTGACTTGTCTTGTTTTATAGACGACTCTGCAAGACAAGAAGCGGAAGTTGGAGTCGCAGTACGAAGACGCCTTGTACTTGCAAAAGGGTGTGGAGCGACGTCGTCAGGGCATGCGTTCCTTCCTGAAGCAGTGCCTGTCGGTGAAGCAGTTCGAGGAGTACGAGGACTTTTTCACCACCCGGGAGAGTTTACTTCGCGACGCTCGTAACATGGACGACAAAATCCGGATGGGAGAGGAACAGTTGCGGTGCCTTCGCCTCTCTGGTTCCAACTAACTTCTGATGTTCACTCCCCAAACTGATTTTTATTTCGAGCCTGTGGTGTACAGAATTATCGGGTCCTACTAATCGCGGCTATCTATCCTGGAAAGCGCGCGTCTGTAATGTGATAGAGACCCCCCACCTACAGTGTAGAACCATTTCGTTTTATCCCCGTTTATCCGTGTACGATAAGTCAGGTCTGTGGTTTCGTTTGAGCTCGGAAATTTTCATTTTTTTCTCATTCTCATTCTTCATGTATGGAGCGGAGACGCTGTTTTTTACTGCATGGTCAAGCCGGAACGTTGGCGCATGCCTCATTAGGTATTCGGCTCATTTTAATTAATTAATCAATAAAACGTGAAAGAATTCCTGCAGTGTCGTAATTGAACATCAAAGACACAGTGCATGTCTGACTTACCTCCGTCTGTCTTTTTGCCTGCCTGTCTGCATGTGTTGTCTGTCTGTATATCTGTCTGGCAGTATGTATGTCTGTCTGTCTGTTTGTATGTCTGTATGTCTGTCTGTCTGTCTGTTTTTTTGTCTGTCTGTATGTCTGCCCGTCTGTCTGTTTATCTCTTCAGCTGCCTATCTGTTTGTCTGTCTGACTGTCTGTTCGGCTCATTGTAATTAATTAACAACACATTAAAGAATGAGAGCGCTAGAATGACGGCCGTAATTCAATGTCAAAAACACAGTGAAAGATATTGGGTCCGTAGGACTTCACGCACTCAACATGACGAAGATCCCCTTTCCAACGAGAGACGCTGAATACCTGGTTGCATTCTTTGATTAAAGAAGTTTTAATACGCTCTCCGAATGCATTGAATTGTTGTTTTTTACAGGAAGCCTTGTCCGCTGGAACAGTTGTGTCCACCTCGGATGGCGGGAACACGGTTTTTGGAACGTCGACGTTCGCGTGGACATGCAATACGCCACCGGTGTCGGGCTTCAGGCATCTGCAAGCTGTCGCCCAGGATATTTCAGACGATGGTATGAGTCCGAGGATGACGCGGTCAGCTACTCCGACTGGTGCCACCTACATAAGTCGGAAGAAATACTTCTCTTAAAATTTTTTCATGCCTTCCTGTTGTCTAAAAGTGTGTGGGCCTGTTTACAGTGTCTCTATGCCTGTCTGTCTGTCTGTCTGTCTGTATGCCTACCTGCCTGTCTGTCTGTCTGTCTGTCTGTATGCCTGTCTGTCTGTCTGTATGCCTGCCTGTCTGTCTATCTGTCTATCTGTCTGTCTGTCTGTCTGTCTGTCTGTCTGTCTGTCTGTATGCCTGTCTATCTTCTGCCTGGATGCGCCCGCATGCCTGACCGCATGTCTGTACGTCAGTCAGCCTGACTGCCTTCTCATTAACCTCCCCGTCTGTTTGCTCTTCTTGAAGCTGTCTGTGATTCTCTGTAAGTAAATTTGCCTTGCTGTCTTGACTGAAAATTATTTTCCTATCACCCACCTCGCGATTGTCGCCGAAACGAATTTCACAACGGCCCTCAACACAGTTCAATGCGATATTCCTGCGCAAAGCTCTAACAGCGTCAGGATTCCATTCACAGGCAAACACTTTACTCGCATCGGCCTTCAAAATGGGGATGGTAAAATAGCCGATTCCCGCGAAGAGGTCCACCACAGTCTCACCGGCGCAGTCCAGCGCCATCATCCGTGCCTTTTCCGTTCCGTTTCCCGAACTGAACATGGACTTCTCAAGGTCCAGCTCGTAAATGATTCCGTTTTCCCTTTTGCGCACCCAGGTGTCTGTGGTGAGAAAGAGCTCCAGACGCGGTGACCGGAAGTCGTTTGCCTGAATTAGAATCAGTGTTCTTTAAATAATGTGTTTGAATGTTTAAATAAATCGTTAAATCAATTTAAATTCACCGGCAAAGTTTATTCAAATAAAATATCTTAATATTTAAAGTTAATTTAGCAATTTTACTAGTAAATAAAAAATAAGCTTTCAAATATCAATTTTTTTTTCTATTACTTTAAATAAAATAAAAAGGCGTTTTATTTCAAATCCAAAGACGCTTTTTGAGCCATATAAAATGTCTTTTAAATATATTTATTCAACGCTCATAAGAATATATCTATAGGCAATCAATCGATCGATCGATCCTTGCTTTCGAAAACCACTCGCTAACGGTTCACTAAGCCAATCAATCAATCAATCAATTCTTGAATCGTAGTAATGAAACGTTGAATCAAAAGTCGTTCTCTATCTCTATGAAATACGTCGCATCTCATTCTAATTCATCAAACGTCTGGCGTTACGATTCTGAATTCTGAGCATACATACACGCCACACAAAGACTCAATCACATTAGCAAGAATAAAGGATTAGACCCGCATAAAAACGCCTCTGATCGATCAATCAAGCGACGTAAGCAACTGGCTTATGGGTTATGACCGATCTGAACCAATCGATCAATCAATCGATGTAAGCAACTGGCTTATAAGTTATGACCGATCTGAACCGAGCAATCAATCAAGCGACGTAAGCAACTGGCTTATGGGTTATGACCGATCTGAACCGAGCAATCAATCAAGCGACCAATCACAATGTCTTAAAACATATTTTACTTCGCGTACCTGAATTCTTCCTTGTCTCGCTATCCGACTGACATGAAAAACTTTTGCCACGACTGGCCACAATCTCTCTGCAACAGAATCCCATTTTGGGGTCCTAAACGAATCGGCCGGAAAGAGGATGAAGTCCTCGAAGGTTTCCCACCGGCGTGGAATTACGGCAAGATCTCCTTCTTCGCACGGTAGATTCTTCGTTTTCAGTAAATCAGTCACAGCGCAATAGAGTTGCTCGCGCGGACTCGATCGCTTTTTGCCCGCCATAATGAAAAACCAAATTAGGCTGTTTTCAGATCAACGACTATCGACGTTACCAATATTGATTGATCTATTGATTGAGACAGTTTAGTCAGTTTAAACGGATATGGGCGTAACGGGGCGTGACCAATGCGTAACGGGGCGTGGCCAGGGCTCCGGATTTCGATTTCAAGGATTTTTACCATGTCAATAATAATATCGATAGGAATTTTAAAAAACACTGAAAACAGAGCAGCGCAATTTTTTCGGTTTGTTAAACATTGTAGTACAACATCGTTTGGTATTTTAATTCTTACAATTTTTGAACACTTAATGCGGTTACGGATAAAATGCCCCCTGCTTGGGGGGGGGTTCCGGTTACGGATAAAATGCCCCCTGCTTGGGGGGGGGGGTTCCGGTTACTACTGCCACCATCGCAACCGAATTAGAGCGCCGTGCCAGCCGCTCTAGACTCAAGCCACCAATCAGGCGAGTAACGCCATGACACTAGAATTCAAAATTGCCCATTGGATGACCTAGGCTTTAACGACCAATCACAAACTCTCTTTTACCAAGTGGGCGGGATTGGGCGCGGGATCCACCATTCCTCGTGAAATGCGCTGTCGCAACGTCTCGTGATCTCGCCTCACTTTTTGGTTTCTCGCGTTTTACACAAAATTCAAAATTCCTACGCTTTTTGCGGCAGCTTTTGAACTCATCCCGGCAGGGCTCGCCGATTGATGTTTAATAATTCGGGAATCCTTATCTACCGACGCCATTATGTGCGGAGAATGATCCCGCCATTGTTTCCTCCATTCTCTTTTAATCAGCGCGCGGCGGCGACATTTTATCTCATTTTATGCACTCCACTCGCTCTTCTGCCCGTGCTGTGCAGTGTGCGCTGTGTGCCTTGTGTGCGCTGTGTGCCTTGTGTGTGCTGTGTGCTGTGTGTGCGGCTGTGTGCTGTGTGCTGTGTGTGCGGCTGTGTGCTGTGTGGCTGTGTGTGCGGCTGTGTGCTGTGTGCACTTTGTGTGCACTTTGTGTGGGTCGACAATCTCAACGGTTTCGTCACGCAGGTTTGGCCTTGGGTTCTCGCATTTTTTTCGCCGGATGCCAAATGTTTTCTCCATCCAATTTTCGACTTGGAAATTAGTTGGTAATTATTTCGCCATGGAAGCGTCGAATTGCCAGGCCTAATTCAGCGCTGCCCGCGTGTGTGGATTTTATTTCAAACCACGAGGACGCTGATTGGTCCGTTGATTTAGATGGGGATTGCTGATTGGCTGCCGGCTGCTGGACTGTCCACTCGCAGGCCGCAGTCAGGTGGAATCGGCCCGAGATGCGCGCAGTAGCCGCGCACCACGCGCACCACCGGCCATTTTAACTCTCCGCCGATTTAGATAGAGGAACTAGAAGGCTATCAGAGAGGAGAGAGAGAGAGAGAGATTGATTGAAAGGGAATTTCTGCCCTATTGGTGGACGCAGAGAAAGTGGACATTGGGCACTGGCAGGATGTAAAAGCGCCAACTGGCCTTTCTCTTTCTTCCACTTTCTCTCTCGTGCTGGTCAGTTTACTCAAGAGAGGCAAAATAAATTTGGAGGGCAGCTTTGGTTTGGATTTCAGCCTTGGCCACTCATCCATTCGACTTTCCGCGCATTCCTCCGTAATTCCGAGTAATTATAAATTTTGTCCTCTTGCTTTCTCCTCCAGGATTTTTTTCCCCGGATCATTCGCACAGCCCTCTCGTTTCCATGTGGTGAAAGACATGGGTAGTGAGTGAAGTTACACTTGGTGCCACTCGTTATTCATGCGCTTTCACCGGATGAAACGTTCCCTCAACGTCGTCAACGCTGATTTTTCGGGACTTTTTTCCCTGTTTTTATTCCAGCATCATCGCATTGGATCGGTCCATCGTATACACCGAGAGCGCGCACACTGAACCCGTCAAAGATTTCTGTGAAAGGCCGATATTGCCTGCCCTATCACAGTCTTCTTTGATGACTTCAACTGCGTCTCACTCTTCTCTTCCCTCACCAATTCGATGATTCATCTGCGTGCTTGCTCCAATTTCGGCTACTCTGGTGAGTCAATTCCGTTTTCCACCGCATCCTTCATTCAATTGTGTATACGTGTGTGTGACTCTTGTTTCCTAGTATTTTTTCCTGGTACAGAAGGGCGCGGCATTCGTGTTTGAAAAAATTGTTGATTCACAATTATCTTCCGATCTTTCGGACGCTCATCATCATGGGAGGGTTCCTTGACTTTTTTCGTTCAATTTATTGCCCCTTGTCTTGTTGATGTGCGTGTGTGTGTCAAATGTAGAGAGAGAGATGGAGGTTTTTATTGTTTCTCATTTTTGTGTGTATGTTAGCTCAAGAGTGAATTTCTTTCTTCGCGTTTTGGGCGCTATCAGCGGCGACGGTCTGTGTGGGTGCTGCGGACCGTGGCGGATACAGAGAGAGGCTACCGACCCTCTACCAGCAGGTTTATCTCCTTTGGTCTGGCGAGACGCGCGAAAAGAAGAGGCGAAGAGAACAGAGTGCGTGCTAATGTTTCGGTTTGATGGTCGTGCGGTTGGAACGAAAGAGACCGAGAGAGAAGCGAATGGTTGACTCCGAAGAGTATATAGGGGGAGAGTCCGACCATACTGCCATCGAATAAACACGCTTGCCTCGTCAGTGGAAAAAATCTTTAATCAGGCCACCCCGAAATCGAATCACTTGTCTCGTGAATGTGTCTCTCGCGCCGCCCACGAGCCGAGATTTGCCGATAGACGGCGCGCGAGAAAGGGTTTCGAGACAGAAAGAACATTTTGGCTGATCCGCTGTTTCAAAACAAAAATTGAGACCATGAAGCAAAGGAAAAAATTGCTTGTATTTTTATAACATTGGCTATTTATTTTTATAAGCTTTAATTGGCAGAAAGGTTTATCACTAAAGAATATGTAAAGACAAAAAAAATCATGAAAGCCGGCGCATGTATACTGCTTGATGACTGCCGAACCCTATTGGCCCTATTGGCTACATGCAGGAGGAGCTATATTACCCTCAATTTTTTCACTGGTCGAACTACCGTAAATAGACCAATGGATACGCACCACAGCAAAAGTTTAGGAGATCCGGCGTGTCTCTTCGTAGAACATGGTTTGAATTGGCTCTGGTGTATATTCTCTTTCGGGTTGATTCAGTCAGTAGCATGCCAGCTGGTGACGTCACGTGCGTAGCGGGTGCACGGCCCTTTGTATGGTCAGAGTTTTGACCGCGTATGCGCGCGTGAATTTTGTGTGACTCTCGCTTGGCCTGTGTGACTCGAATGTGGTGAGAGTGAGTGACCGCTGGTCAGCGTTTTCTCTTTCTCTTTCTCTCGCGCGTCAAGGCTTCGGTCGCTTTCCCCACATGCACATGTGTATCCCACTTTCTTTGTGTGTGTGGTCAAGCACACACGTGCGCGCGGACAGTCACTCACTCTCTTCTCGTGGCCCCTTTCCTCCAAGGCAAGCGAATGGTTCCACATTAATTCCCATACCGATAGTTTTTAGAAGAGCGAACAATTCACCATTATGTCGATGGACATTTTGTCAAATTGATTACGAAAAAACTGTAGGAGAAGACACGTTCACGCTTTCTTCGGGAAGTGATGCGCACGTGGCAAAAACCTTGCGCTGACCGAATTAAGCACTTTAACTCGGAGTTGTGTATGACGACCATGCGACGAACGAGTGTAGTAACTTGACTCGGTCAGCGCAAGGTTTTCGCCACGTGCACATGTATTATATTATTGTATGCTCTTTGTAGTGAAACCAGTGACTAATAAGCAAGGTTATTATGAACAAAATGTTGGAGATGTTTAGCAACCAGCATTTTTTGTTCTTAATTTTTTTGGTCAACAAAAAGGGAAATCAAGAAATTAGTCACTAAAATTTTAGCTTAGTTTTACAACATGCACTGCACTGGCGCACTGCACTGGCGCACTGCACGGGCGCACTGCACGGGCGCACTGCACGGGCGCACTGCACGGGCGCACTGCACGGGCGCACTGCACGGGCGCACTGCACTGGCGCACTGCACTGGTGCACTGCACTGGCACACTGCACTGGCGCACTGCACCGGCAGATCGCGCTGCAGCACTGCACGGGCGCACTGCACGGGCGCACTGCACGGGTGCACTGCACTGGCGCACTACACTGGCGCACTGCACCGGCAGATCGCGCTGCAGCACTGCACGGGATCACAAACGTCCTTTCCGGTCAATTTCCCACCCATTGTTTCGCGAACAGAGATAAAAACTTTCAGTGGTGAGTGTTCAGAAAGATGTGAAATAAGTACCGTATAAACGGATTGTGCATTCGTCACTCTTCCTGCCCTAAAATAGCAGTGCAGTGCACGTTTTATAACGTGCCTTTTAACCGACAATACTAGTATAAATACTATAAATACTAGTATTTCCACTAGCAGTAAAAGTTATAATCACCGGAAATTTGGGAATTCATTGTAAAAAAGGCAAGTAACTGATCACAAATGTACGTATTGGTAAAACAAAAATAAATAAAGTAATGGAACAATTTTTTGTGGGAAGTATCGGTGTGTAATGCGATGAAGGGTCAGGATGCTGATGGAGGTGCCGCAGGTGGCATCGCCGGCGTCTCGCCAGTCGCAGCCGCGGATTCGGTGGTGACAGCTGCCGGTGGGGGCGCCACTGTCGATTTGAAAAAGATCCGAGCACTGCTGAAGGAGTAAAAGAGCAGGTCGAACTCCTTGACGTACGCGTCGACGCGTCTCGCGGTCAGCTTCAACGCCTGCTTGAGCTTCTCGTCGTTCTCCGCTTCGGTGCGGGTCCCGGTGGGCGGTCGGTTAACAAGTGCAGCGGCTTCCTATATAAAAAACACAACGATGCAGCGATACAAAGAGGAGTCAAGAGAGACAAACTGTAGTTCTAGGAAGCTTACGGCATCTTTTCTGAACTTCTCTCGGACAGAGTCGTTCCAGTTGAGGGAGTCAAACTGAGAGTTTTGATTGAGCAGCGCGAGGATATAAGCTACTCCCATTGCGAAGCCATCGTCGGTGAAGAGGACCAATCCGGAAGGGTTCTTCTTGTGGATTCGTTCTTTGCACGTTACGGCATGATCGACGAAGTTGACCATCTGAAGAAAAGCGTTAATGGAGAAAAAGCTTATAGACAGACAGACAGACAGACAGACAGACAGACAGACAGACAGACAGATAGGCAAGCAGGCAGACAGACGCGCAGACAGGCAAACATTCATTCAGGCAGGCAGGCAGACAGACAAGCTGGCAGACAGACAGACAGGCAGACAGACAGACAGGCAGACAGACATAATCAAATGACTTAATAGGGAACCTCTGTTGAATTTTTACCAAAGGGGGTACGATGACGTAGAAGTTCTGTAGATGACGATTTTTCGCATGTCGAAACTCCCCAGAAAACACTTCGACCAGCAACTGCAATGCGCATTCACGTCATTTTCTAAAGTTCATAACAAGGGGTTCTTCGCAATTAGATCGTTCACTGACCTTAAAGAATTCCGTGCCGTCCGAAAGGTTCTTCGTCAACAGTGTCACCACTTCATCCAAATCCTTTGCAGCGGAAAATTCAGTGGCGATTGCCTCTGTCTTGCCGAGTTCTTCGAACGATTCCAGGTCTTCTAGGTCAGGGATGAAACAGATGGCCTTGCTGCACTGGTGGAGACCGCCCGAGCGGACTGTTCTGACAAATCCCATCGCATTTCCTATATGGAATAAGAGAAATGTTATGAAAACTTATGTGATCAAGGAGACAGACATACAGCCAAAAAGAGACAGGCAGGGGAAATACACACTGACATACAGAAAGACAAACAGGCAGACAAATACACAGACAAACAGACACACAGACGGACAGACAGACAGCCACAGACAGACAGCCACAGACAGACAGCCACAGACAGACAGCCACAGACAGACAGCCACAGACAGACAGCCACAGACAGACAGGCACATACTAACCCAGACAAACACAGTCAGTTAACCAGTCAGACAAACAGACAGATCAGCAGACGAACAGGCACACAGAGAGGCAGACAGACAGACGTAGAAGAACAAGGAGGTAAAGAATGAGAGCATCGCCTAAGTAAATTGCGATTACAACAGGCTTACCAATGTGGGTGATGAGAAGCCGAAACTGGTCCAACTTAGTCAGGCCGTCCGGAGTGACGCCCAGAGTGCGTATACCCTTATTGAATTTCTCCGCCTTCTCAAATGGATATCGTGCCATAGCGTCCGTCTGCTTCAGTTCCCGGAACAGCTTTATATCCTTAATCAGTCGGGACTTGATTTGTTCGTCAAACATAAACTGCGAGAAAATGTTAAAGTTCTTCCGCAGGAACTGGTACGTATAGTTGACGGTTGTGTTCATTACACCAATCCCGTGGGTCCGCAGACTATTGGCGACGTGGCGAATGCCGATGGTGTTGAGGTGTTTGTTGTTGCTGCTCCGCTCCACAAACACCTGGTTGTTGAGGTTGTAGGTGTAGCTGGTGACGAATGAGTTGATGTTGCGCATGATTTCCAGGATATCTGCGCCTTGTTCGACCGTTTGGTTGGGCAGATGGGCTTGTATGACGTTAAGGCCATAGAGATGGAAGGCGAGGCTTCGCATCTCGTCGTACGTCTTCCAGTCATGCAAGGCAACTGTGGTGAGGTCGTAGAAGGTCCGGTCGAGATACTTCTCCACATAGTCACGTACGCTGACACACTGACCCAGGAAGTAAATTGGACCTAAAATAACATATGAAGGGTTTAAAACGTGTGTGACCCGTCTGCTCTGTCAGTCTGTATGTCAATTTGTCTATCTATCTGCCTGACTACCTACCTATCTATCTGTCTGTCTGTCTGTCTGTCTGTCTGTCTG
>LRSR01001435.1:0-13705 GCA_001579985.1 Hypsibius dujardini | reverse complement strand
TGTCTGTCTGTCTGTCTGTCTGTCTGTCTGCTTGTTTGTCTGCTTGTTTGTCTGTTTGTCTGGTGGCTGTCTGAAGGTCTGCATTGTCTAGACTAGATGCTGTAGCAGCAAGTTGTATTGCTTACTCGTACCTTATTTTGTTTGACAGTTTAACGAATCGCAGTATTTCGAAGAAACTCATAATATGACTTTATGTTTTGTTGTCGCTCTAGCTCAAGATCTTCTTCCACGAACACTTGCATGCAGATGATGAAGTACGGTTCATCTTGGACGGTAGCGGCTACTTTGACGTGCGGGACGCTGCTGATGACCGCTGGATCAGGATCGCGGTCGAGAGGGGCGATCTGATCGTCTTGCCGGCGGGAATCTACCACCGTTTCACCACCGACGAACGGAAAAGCATCAAGGCGATGCGCCTGTTTGTGGGCGAACCTGTCTGGACGCCGCATAATCGCGACGAGGATGGAGATAAAGAACCGGCTCGAAAGTACTACCTGGAGCACTTCACCGAGAGTGGAAGTCTGTGGATACTGACCAATGGCGCCAAGGCAATGAAATCAAAATAACCGTGTTCTGATCAAAGAAGGATCGTAGCATGCGAGCACGGGCTCAACGAATGCTGTGTCTCTGTTACCTCCTTACTGCCTTATTGATTCATACTGTCTCCTTTTTTTGTGTCTGTAATCAGGGAAGTTGAACCACGATTCATGTGATTTAAGTACTTGTTCGGCATCTTTCGCGGCTACGTAACATAACTGGAACAGCGAACTATATGCACTGTTAAGAAGAGGTTGACAGACAGACAGACAGACAGACAGACAGACAGACAGACAGACAGACAGACAGACAGACAGACAGGCAGACAGACACACAGACAGACACACAGACACACAGACAGACAGTGGACAGCCAGACATAGTATTGTCGCTATATGTAGAGGAGTGACTTTTATACAGCAACAATGGTGTGAAATGGCTCATCGGCATAAATATTCAGTTTCTACAATAGTAACGCAACCTCATATTACACGAAAGGTAAAATGATTTTTCTTGTCCTCAATGATTTTGTACTTTCTGGGACCGGGGTCGACCGTCTGCAAACAGCTATACGGATACCTATTTGATCGATTCTACAATTAAACAGAAACGTGAATCCTCTTGGTGGATCCAATTGTGTCTGTCGATGAAGTTTCGATCAACGGTCAGGTGATGCATGATGACACGCTTCAGGTTCTAAAAACATTTAATTTCGAAGGTGCTTATAGTTTAACAGTACTCGAACTAGGCCACTTTTGCGTAACGCACAGCTTCCACTGCAGACAGACATTTGACATTGAACGGCCAGACTCTGCCGTCACCGGTTGTCATTCTCGAAATCACGACCACGATTTAACCCGGCCTGTTTTCTTAAAAACCACGAACCACCTAAGCGCGTGCAGGAATTGCGCGCCCAGCCTTCTTTCCAATTAAAAGTCGCAGTCCTTTAGCGCGATTCACGAGAAACTACCGGGGTCTGTCACCCAGCTGGTAAAAAGGCTGTCATCATCAACAACCGCCACTAAAACTGTACTGTCCCCCGATAAAGCGCACATTGTTTGCATCATTGTACCGCTTTTCGGGTGGCGATTATGGATTCCAGCTGCGTCTCCCATGTGAGATCTTCTGTCTGTCCGTGAGACCCACTGGCTGACGTCTATTCGTAACAGCATATCTCAAAGATGGTCTCGCTATCAGCCGTTCTACACGGATTAGTGATTAGTCTGTCAAACGGTGCAGCAAGGGGGAAATATAAACGATAAAACCCTCAGGACAACTTGTTGACTGTAGTTTGTATTCCGCATTGTTCGAATGCAGCATTCCTTCCCATGCTGCTCCTGATCAAGCAACGTACACTTTTTACATCCGAGGTCATGGGTCGAACGACCCGATGTGGTACGCTGAGCTTGGGCGTGGTCTGCCTTGCTATGCTATCCTGCTCGTTTTCTGCTGCACATGCAACCGCCAATTCTTCAGCAGCAACCGCCAATTCGTCAGGATCGACCGAGGATGAGCCGTCGGCAGGATGGAGGTTGGATATGTTGGCTGATGATGGTAGGGATTGCAAATCTAAACTGTCGTAGGATAAAAAAGACAAACTGAAACTAAAACTCAAAGTTTTAGTTCCAGTTTTAATCATTAATCATTTTTTATTTCAATAGTTCTTTCAGTTCCTGAAAATAAAAAACATATTTCTGTAAACTGATGACTGAAAATCTTGGTCACCAAAAACGGAAATAGTGGATGGCTCAGAAAAGTACTAGTATGCTAGTATAGATAGTATACTAGTATAGTAGTATAGATAGTATGCTAGTATGCTAGTATGCTAGTATAGACAGTATACTAGTACTGTACTGTCGCGATTCTAACGGCCGTTTTTTGGCCCTACCAGTAAATTACGACCCCCGGGTCCGGGCCGGGCTGGAATTGAATCCGTGACGTCACAGAGTCTTGCACGGGGGGAGGCGGGGCTAAACTGGCCGTTAGAATTGCGACAGCACAGTATGCTAGTATGCTAGTATAGATAGTATACTAGTATAGATAGTATGCTAGTATACTAGTATAGATAGTATGCTAGTATACTAGTATAGATAGTATTTTGTTATTTGTTCGCGTGACACTGAAAAAACCGCTCGTGCTTAGTGTTCTTCCTTTTACAATAGAATCTGAAACAGTTGTTAAGCTCTACTACTAGACTACCTTGAGCCTCAAACTCATTCCCATATTTTCCAGAGTTTTGATAGAGCCTCACTTTTCCGCCTGTAATAGTTGCTCACATGGACAGGCTTGGTGACAAAAAACATTTCGAGATATTTTCGTTATTATTGGCAGAGAAATAACGGTTTTAGGTCTATCTCAAAAGCCTTGTCGAACCCGGCAAGTTTAATTGGCTAAAAAAGAATAATTATTCAAGTAAGTTTGTTTATTGCCGATCACTAGACGAAGCGTATGACTTGGAGATTCGCAACAAGTCCAACAGTGGATTGGGCGACCTTTTCACGCCGTGGATAGAATACGACACCACCGTCTCGACCGAGACCGTAGGAGACTGGTCTACGACCAAGGCCGCGGGACAAGGGTCCACGACTAAGGCCGCGGGACAAGGGTCCACGACTAAGGCCGCGGGACAGGGTTCCACGACCGAGACCGTGGAACAGGGTTCCATGGATGGACCTTCCGTTATGGATCCCGAGGCTGGCGTGGGAATTCAAACCATCCCGTATTCGTGGGTGACTATGAACGGGAGTACCGAGGACGTGACCAATAGTCCGTCACCCGTCACGGTTAGTGGGCACACCGCCGTTTCACCCTCTGAGTCATTCGTCTCGGGTGTCTTTCATCCGACCCCCTTTCCGACCGATGGAACAGCCAGTGGAGCGACGACCGAGACCACACCGCCGGATAAACTGCCCAGCTCCTACGACCCCGAGACGACCGCACGACCGTTCACCGTTCCGGAGTTGATTATGATGTGCGACGGCGGAGGTTGCGCCAGCTGTTTGTGGTTGGCGGACCACTTTTACCGGGCCAACGCGGCCAACATATCAGCGGTTACGGTGTATCTCGAGGCCTACAACCACCGCTGCGAATTGCGTCAGCCCGAGATTGAGAAGCTTATCTTGAATCGGCTGCTGGGGAAGTTTATGGTCCCAAACGTGGAACCCTGGCCCGTTTACGCTCTGGATCTGATGGTGAACGCCATTGTGCGGTACGAGCAGGACGGTCCGCATGGGGAGCCCACTGCGCCGTCGGGGAGGGTGCGGTATTGGAGCAAGAGCGTGTTGATCCCCTGGATGGGTGCGTGTCAGGAGCTGCAACCCGTGAACTTACATCCGGTCATCGCAAGGTACGTTTCTTAATAAAACTCACTTGGGCAAGAACGGAGATTCTCCTCCCGATCGGCGTGGTTTTTCTCGTACAATTACCTCTCCGTGTTGGTGGCGCCACTGTTCTCTTTTTGGATTTATTTTCTTCTTTTTATTAAATAAAGCATTAATAATTAAAACAAGATAATTATGTCGAAGTGAATCTGAATTTTATCCTGGGTAATTTCTCCTTTGTTAGATCCGGCAGAAGTTGTTACGAGGATGATTGGACCGTGGACCATCAGACGTGTGTCTCGGTTGATCAAACTCAATTGCGTGCCAAGTGCCGCCAGCAGCTGTCCGCTCACCCCGAGAAACCGGGCAATTTTACCGCTCTAAAGGTGGAGTTGAATGGCGCCCCGTTTTTCGGGATGGACAATAGTTTATTCCCATTATTACCGGCTGGGGTGACGTTTGCACGGTCGCCGTGGACTGTGACGTTGAGGTTTCCGGGTGATTTCGACCAGGAACCCTCTACCGGATCTTTCATGCCCTATATCATTACGTTTCCATCAAGTGTAAGTCAACTACTTTACTGTCGCGACCAATTGGTGCTGCTTTTTAGATCGACCGTATATTATGACTGCAGTCGTAATATACGGGTAGTACTTTACTCTCGCGACCAATTGGTGCTGCTTTTTAGATCGACCGTATATTATGACTACAGTCGTAATATACGGGCAGTACTGAACTGCTTTTAAGTAAGACCAAGCCAGCCGTTGCAAAAAAACCACTTTTTGATGTGTGAGCAATCAATCATGCTTGCGCCAATTGATTAAGAAGCGAGGTGCGCCATCTTGGTCCACCATCAGAAGGGCCATTCTCATAGAAAAATGGTCGAAGCTTTGTTTGACCTGGGCTTTTCGGTTTCGAAGTTTGTATAACCGCTTTTTCTGGGACTTCCCTAAAAAGTCGCGTCGCGGATTAGCCAGCAACCAGTTTCATCTGACATTTTCTTCGGCTACAGCGACTGCAAGGAACGGAACGAGACGTGCCATGGGGTCAGTCAGCTGGTACGACCTCGTCGTTAGCTGGCACGACCTCGTCATCACCGTCCGGTAAAGCGGTCATCGGACAGGAGGACCCCAAGGCAGCGGCCATCGACTTAAGACATCTGTGCATCTGGTTCGATGAGAGGGTCTTTGCCTGGAACTTCGCGGGGTGTACCACGTCCAAGAACGACCTCGGCCACCTGGAATGCCACTGCTTTCGCCCGGGAACCGTTTCCTTCGTGACGTTTGGGTCCGATGATACGGCTATTACAACGCCGACCCCGGCCACCATTAGACCAACCGGTCCGCAGACATTCACTTTTGGGGTCGTAAATTTCACCAGAACTACTAGAGAGCCTACTACGAGCTTTGCGACCACGAGTGAAGGTAAGGAAGGTAGTCTTGTAATTCTGTTCAAATCAACTCAAAAAGTACGCAGCTATTAAGGATTTCTAGTTTATTCGTTGTAGTGATAACAATTTTAGTCTAGTTTTAAATTTGGAAAAAAAACAAATTTAAAACGAAAATTCTTTCACTCATGTTTGCCGTTGCTGTTGCAGGCCACGCCTCCACGGCAACCACCACTAAACCTGCCACGACGTCCGGAACATTACTGCCTAACGTGTCTCCCACCTTACAGGCAAGCAACATTGTTGCCTAACGTGTCTCCCACCTTACAGGCAGGGAGATTGCCTAACGTGTCTTCCACTTTACAGGCAGGGGGATTGCCTAACGTGTCTCCCACCTTACAGGCAGTCCTCAGGAATTTCACAGCCAACTCCACTCAGTGGGTGATCACTGCGCCCGTCATCACCCTGAAAGCCATCACTGATCTGACGGCCGAGCGAAATTCCACCGGGCAAGCGATTTCCTTCAACAACGTCATTGTCTGTGGGGAAATCATTCACCATATCGTGGAGACGGATCCGTCGGTGCTGGAGCAGCTGGCGAAGCAGGAGGCATATGAGACGGTCGATTCCGTCATTGGAATGCTCAATGTGATGCTGCAGTGGGACGCGAGTGTGGGGATCATGTCTTTGCCGGCCAGTGTGGAGGAAGCTCGTCGAGTGGAACAGGCGCTGTACGAGGACCTGGAACGAATTCCGGATATTTTGCCACCGCAAGTGGAGCCGTATGAGTTTTACAAAACCCTCATTTCGGTCAACGTTTTACGGAGAAAACCCAGTCCGGTCGATGAGTTTGAGGAGTTACTGCAACCTGTATCCACAGCCGGCACTTTGAATGTGAAGCCATCATTGAACAACGCGATTTTCGTTAGTGATTTCAAATCAAGAGCTTATTTGAATTCGACCTTTACATTTATCGCGGAAAATAACAACTTCACGGATGGTATGGCAAACCTTCGAATAACCCTACCGGCTTTGAAGAAAAACTTCAATATCGCCAGTAAGTTGTGAACCCTGTCTGCTTCCCTGTCTATTTCTATGTCTGTCTGTCTGTCTGTCTGTCTGTCTGTCTGTCTGTCTTGTCTGTCTTGTCTGTCTGTCTGTTTGTCTGTTTGTCTATCTGTTCTGCCTGTCTGTTTTCTAGAACTGCCTACGTCAACCTATTTCTCTGCTCTCCCGTAGAGAACAATAGTAAGCCATTCTCGGTGATGCTGTCTGCACTTCAGCGTTTCCGCTACGTGAACTTTGAACACGACGAATTTTTTACTGGCTCCAAGTCACGGAAGGTCAGCCCTATAATGTTAATGGGTAAGCTGAATCAGGCAGTAAAGGAGCCGATAGTGGTCGTCTCTTTTTCGACCAAGGTTGATGCCTTGATTCAGGTGAGTAGTCTTTTGAGGTTGCGCCTTACTCCATTTCGGTCCTTCAGCTCGAGTAATTCCGTTTCAGACAGCCGAAGGAAAACGATTTCGCGGCTCGAGAAATTATCAATGCGTGTATTTCGATTACAACCTGACGGCTGCGGCCGGCGGATGGTCCGACAAGGGCTGTCACGTGAAAAGCAAACACACCACCTGGGAAGAGGGCACCACCGTCGAGTGTGAATGCGACCATTTGACGCCCTTCACCATGTTCTTCTACCTCTGCAGCACGCTGATTGATCTGGAAGAACCGCTTGCACCTAATCTGTCGGAACAGTTTGCGCAACTGGAACCGCGGATCGTGGCCACCGTCAGTCTGTCCATATCGGTTTTCTGCACACTCATCGTACTACTCCACACCGGGTAAGATCACCTCATCTTCAAGGCTTTATCACAAAACAACTCAGGAATCATCCTTCGAATATACTTCAAAGATGATTAAACGGTCGCAAAATCAGATTTTTCTATTCAAATAAATTTTTTTATGAATATTAACAAGGATTCTATTTCAGCTGGAAGCTTTGGAATAAATACATTCGCCTGACTCCGCTAAACTTCACTCGACTGAACGTCGTTGTCAGCATCTTCGCATCGAACATCACCATCCTAGTTGCGGAATACATTCCGGACAGCGAGGACCCCGACGCCTGTTTGGCGACTGCCATTATGAGTCACTGGTTGCTCATGTCCTCGTTTTTCTGGATGGCGGCGGAGACGTACTTTTTGATTAGAGTCATCCGCGGTGTAATGGACATCAATTACTCAATCAGTGACACGTACGATGGGTTTCGCTGGCGAGCGAGCCTTCTAGCTTGGGGTAACTTTTGAGCCCTATGATTGTTCATATGATGAAGAATACGTTAATCGAAATCATGCGGTGACCTTGTTTTTTTTTTACAGGCATCCCGATTTTGTTTCCGCTAGTCAGTGCTATGTCTCATATCGGATCCATTTCGGACAAATTTGGAGGGGAGGCTTACGGAAGCTTGACTTTATGGTATGGGGAATGTAGTTAAGACACAGACACAGACACAGACACAGACACAGACACAGACACAGACACAGACACAGACACAGACACAGACACAGACACATAATGAATCGTTTCCCCATTTGACCTGCATTTATTGACATGCATAGTCACGGGGCCCAAAGTGTTTCACAAAAATGAGAATCTCTAAGTTCATACAACTTTTCAACCTTTTTTTAGGTGCTGGATTGATTCCCAACACGATGCATTTTTCCTGGGTGCATTCGTCATTCCCATTTGCATTATTGCTCTGCTGAACATGGCTGTTTTTGCATATTACCTCTACAGTAGGTTTAGTCATTTACGCTTTTGCTACACAATAGCGATGATACGAACATCCAACACGCTATTGTCTCGCTAACAGGGAGAAGAAAAGCTGAAATCGATGCCGGCCAGAAAAGATCCATCCGGCAAGGCACAATCTCAGTTCTGGGAACTTGCTTCCTTTTGGGCGCCACTTGGCTCTCGGGTTACTTCATGCTCATGTTTTGCTGCAATGACACAGCCAAGCAAGTGGCCGGCGTATTCTTCATCCTGCTCAACGGAGGTCAGGGCGTTTTCGTCCTGTGGGTCTACGTCACTCGATTGGACGGTGGTTTTCGATACGTTGTCAACGATTTTAAAGGCATTATTAAGCGACTGCATGAGCAGCATTCCACAGAAAAAGGTATGTACAAGTACAGTAATATACCGGCACATGTTTGTGTCCCAACTTTTTCCTGCCTGACTGCCTTAGTGCCCACTTGCCTGCCTGCCTGCTTGCCGTGAGAAACGCATGCACAGACAGACAAACAGATAGGCAGGCAGACAAACAGATAGGCAGGCAGACAAACAGTTACGCAGACAGACAAACATATAGGCAGACAGACAAACAGATAGGCAGACAGACAAACAGATAGGCAGACAGACAAACAGATAGGCAGACAAACAAACAGATAGGCAGACAGACAAACAGATAGGCAGACAGACAGACACAGACATACAGGCAGACGCACAAGCAAATAGAAAGATGGAAAACTGACAGATAGCAGAGGCAGACAAACATGCTTAATTTAAAACTCTAACGTTGCATTTGCTCAGGTAAACGGAAGAGGTCGTTAACTGTGCCTGAGACAAAGCCTAAAAGCTTAACTCAAACCTCAGACTCGGCGGCACAATCGACCCAAGGAGAAAGGTACTTTCGGCCGCTAGAACAGACTGACAGCGCATTAACAGTTCGGACAATATCCACATTGGGTCCAACGACTCCGGAGCAGACCCCTAATGCTACATTGCGAGGATCAAAGCGAAAAAGTTACCGGGTGGCTGATAAAAAAGGCGCGAGTCCGTTTTCGCAGCTTGTTCACCGTTTCATGGGCGGGAGTATCACTGGACGGAATCCTGTGTTGACCATAATACCGTCGTCGAAAACCGAAGAGACGACCAGCAATCTTTAGTATGTAGGAGTAATGGGAAGATAAACAAAATTGTGGTATTCTCTTTCAGTATCTTGATAAATGTGTTTTATTCTGTGATATGTAAATTTTACCCTCAGTTGCGGTAAGATGTTACCTTATTACATGATGCATGGGTGAAGGGAATTTGGTAAAAACTTGGTCTTATTATTGTGCATGCGTTCCCCCTAACACAGGTGTCTACAGACTTGTACTTGACCGAAGGCAGCCGCCATTTCGCGACCTACTGACAGTGAGACAGGCAGACAGACAGACAGACAGACAGACAGACAGCCAGACAGACAGACAGACAGACAGACAGACAGACAGACAGACAGACAGATAAGACAGACAGACAGACAGAAGCACCAGGTAGGGATCCGAAAATAATTATCTTGACACTAGGTTCGAATGTGATTGCTTTGACACTGTATTCGATGGGGTCCGGAAGAACGTTGTCTCTTTTATACAATGAGCAGAAAAGAATCCTGCCGGAAGTGCGAATGACTTGCCAGATCAACCACCCATACATCGGCAGATATACCACATACGGAGAACCGGAAAAGCCTACCGGTCGAGTGCAAAATCAACATGAGCCCGCGACCCCGTTGCTACTGCCGCGCCCAAAGTCGTCCTCGTAACCACATAGTTTGATGAGTATTTAGAGAAGAGCCCTCGCAAGGGACTATAATTGAACTAAGGACTTATTAGTGCCGCACGACGGTATCCACAAAACAGCAGCGCCAACCAGGCACACCGTCTGCGGGCACCGGAAACCGGGTGGATGAAAACGCGGAGAAAGAGGAGCGCAAACGACATACAGACACACACACCGCGTGTGCTGTCAAACGGGGATAAGTGCTCATTTATTCCCCGGCATGGTCTCCCGTTTATACATCACCGCGCTCCCGCACCACCTCCCCCTCCATCACAGACAACACTCCCAACCACCGTATAACTCCTCACAAAACAGCCTGACGTTTACTGACTGACGTTGCCGAACATCCCGTCCATCAAGCAGACAGACAGGCAGGCAGGCAGGCAGACAGACAGGCAGGCAGACAGGCAGGCAGGCGGAAAGGAGGCACACACACGGCACACCGTTTAACCCCCTTCCTCTTTTGTGGACTCTCATCATCATACACCGCAGTCATCATCATCAGCGCGGAACCCAAAGCGGCGCGGCAACACCCGAGACCGAGACACGTCTGTGCGTATACATACATGCACCCACACACATATGCTAGAAGAGGTCTACCACGGGACATGCACCCACACACATATGCGAGAAGAGGTCTACCACGGGACCTCCCGATCGTTCAGAGTTTCTCCTTCTGTTAACCAAACAGTTTATTACCATTTTATTCCCTCTGCTACAGGCACTCCTCCCCTTCACAGACATTTCCAAATTCTGAGGTAATTTCAACCGGTACTCTTTACTTACATTTTAAGTATACGTCAAGTGGCCAAGTTATTATTTTTTGTCTTTGCCTTAAAGCCGCGCACATAAGCCATGTCTGCGGGTTGGTACGGCATTCCGGCGGACGCCTTCGAGGATCTCCGCCAGCGGACCGTCTTCCGGCTGCAGGAGCTCGGCGAGTGGACCCACACCCGGTACCGCAACCTCGTGGATCCCCGGCTGGCCTGCAGCGATCCCCGCTACCAGCACCTGTACCGCCGGAAGACCACCTGGGACCTGATCCGTCTCAGCGCGGCGGTCTGCGGGATCGAGTTCTGCTACGCCGCGGAGACGGCCTTCGTCAGTCCGACCCTGCTGAAGATCGGCATCCCGGTGCTGTACATGACGCTGATCTGGTGCCTCTCCCCGGCCATCGGCTTTTTCCTCGTCCCCTTCTTGGGCAGTTGCTCCGACCGATGCGGCTCGTGGATGGGCCGACGGAGACCCTTCATCCTGCTGCTGTCCATTGGCATTGTCTTTGGGTTGGCGTTGGTGCCGCACGGCTCGAGTCTCGGGTACTTTCTGGGGGACTCCCTGCCGGAGCATATTAACGAGACCATCTTCCTCACCAACAGCACCTTTTTCGAACTGGATGGGGATGATGAGGCCTTCCTGGCCGGGGGGATTAGACCCATTGGGATTATATTGACCATTGTCGGGGTCATGGCTCTGGATCTCTGCGCAGGTACCGTAGACACTTACAGTATCCTTGGCATAGTGACTTACAGTCAGTATATACAGACTTACAGTCAGTATATATAGACTTACAGTCAGTATATATAGACTTACAGTCAGTATATACAGACTTACAGTATACTTGGTATCCTTGGTATCCTGTGCCTGGGTACAAAGCGCTACGGAAATAGAAGAGCGCATCCGGCTTTGTCCCTTGGTGGTTCCTCATATGGGAACTGACACTTCACCACGTGGATTTAAGACGTTAAAGCGACGTGTTATTTTTCTTTTGAAGTATTTAATTGTAGACTGTGCGTTCGTTATCTGCAGATTCGTGTCAGTCGCCGGCGCGCGCATACCTGCTGGATGTCTGTCTACCGGAGGATCACGCGCGGGGTCTGTCGACCTTTACCGCGATGGCCGGACTGGGTTCGTGTGTGTGTGTGTGTGTTCCGATGGGCTTTCTAATTTAAGATAATGGCAAATTGGAGGGCAGGGAATCTTCCCCAGTAAATCAGCTGATTTAATTAGGCTGGGAAGCCGAGAAACGCGCGACACAGTTTGGCTGGCTCTTATAAGATCTTACCATTAGAGACGTTTAAGCAGGCGACGTAGGAGTAAATTTTAGGACACGGACCAATGGGAATGAGGCACGGGGTGTGGCCTCTCTCTCTGCCTGACGCAAGGGGCAATGGGCCTTTTAAGTTTTGCCCGTCAGAACGGAGTATGAAAATTTCAGTAGAATTCGTCCTGGCCAAATTTTCTGCTCTTGCGCCTTACGCCGAGTACTTCAACATCCAATTGTAAGCGTAAAGTTAGCGGGCCTTACGCTTAAATTTACGTTACGCTTACGCCGGTTTGCTTGAAAGCTGCTTGAACCCTCCTGAAGGGAGAGAAACTCTCCCTTCAGGAGGGTTCAGCAGTTTTCGACTGACAAAGAACATAATCTTGCCAAAAAATGTTATCATCACACTGCGAATTAACCATCGACCAGTTCAACCGCCATTACAACCGACACCAGAGTACATTTTGCCCAACACATGTACCGTACTTAACAATGAACGTACAAATCCTTCCACAAAATGCCCATTTTTTGGGCCTCTCCAGCGCAAATGACAGTCAGTCGCTAGTGTGGTACGATACTACGTTGGTAGCAAAGTCACATTCTGAAACTCCGAGGGCAGTACAATTTTCGTTCTTAACACGATCCCATCCAGAATTAAACTTCAAATCCATTTCCAGAGTCAATACCCCGTATAGTCGAACGCACCGATTCTGAAAATTTTCCCAAGCAAAGTTACTCTCTAAAGAGGTCTACCACACAGTGCATTGTGCACGCACAGTGCATTGTGCACACACAGTGCATTGCGCACACACCGTGCATTGTGCTTACACCGTGCATTGTGCTTACACCGTGCATTGTGCACGCACCGTGCACTGTGCACACACTGTGCACTGTGCACACACTGTGCACTGCGCATTGACTTGACGTTTGTGGAATTTCAGGCGGCGGTCTCGGCTACATGCTGGGCGCGGTCCACTGGGAGCAGACTAGCTGGGGCGCGGCCCTCGGCGGCCAGGAGGCCTCCGTCTTCTTCATCGTCCTCCTCATCTACCTGGTGTGCCTGACCATCACCATCACCAGTTTCCGGGAGATGCCGCGGCAGATGATCGAGCAACTCAAGGCCCCGACCAAATCCCTCGCCGCGGAGAGCATTTTTGAGCCGTACGATGAGGGTACCGCCACCGGCAACTACGACCGTCTCCATCACCACAGGGCGTCGCTGGGAAACGGGAACTCCATTGAAAACGAACTGTACTCGGACCTGGCGCCGCTCCACGGAACGACGGACGGGGAGGACCTGCCCGTCACCTTGCAGGATTATTTATGGTCCATCGTGTACATGCCGGCGTCGTTGCGTGTGCTGTGCCTGACAAATCTCTGCTGCTGGATGTCGCTCGTGTGTTACAGCCTGTATTTCACCGACTTTGTCGGGCAGTCGGTGTTCGGGGGTGATCCGACCGCCACGCGGCAGAGTGACGGCGAGGCGAGGCGGCTGTATGAGGAGGGGGTGAGGTTCGGCTGTTGGGGCATGTCAATTTATTCCGTTTCGTGTTCGGTCTACAGTTCGGTGATTGAGCGGCTGATCTTTCGGCTAGGTGAGTTTGAGAAGGGGGTTGATGTGATGTGTTGTAGACAAAGGCTCGGAGGACCCATTCAGGAAATCCCACGTTACGCAACTTGTGTGCATCAGGCTGCAGGGGAATGAATGTGCATGCTGGTCTGTCTGTGTTTGTTTAGGTGTCCGCCTGTGAGGCTGACTATGACTGCCTGTATTTTTGTGCCCGTATATGTGTCTGTCTGTATGTCTGTCTGTCTGTCTGTC
>LRSR01001432.1:0-29034 GCA_001579985.1 Hypsibius dujardini | reverse complement strand
ATTGAGTGAAATTGAGGCACCTCTATCCGCGGTCACGTTATTCAAGTCTCGGTATGCCAACTATTGTGTATACAAGCATTTGGGTCAGACTGCCTCCTTTGTGGACTGGGACGGCCGATAGTGACAAAGGTATAAGGCTGACCGACACATCATTATTATACGCGTGGTACGCCCACCTATTCCACAGATCCCGACATAAAAGAGGGAAGCTCTTCTGCAAGGGTTCAGTTCTACATATAGTACATGAAGGAAAGAATGCTAAAATGCAAGATGGGCTCGCTAGGTTCAAGCATGTACTCGTAACATCATGTAAACAGGCCTTCTTTTACGGATGAGTCTCAATCTCCCGGGCAAGATTTTGTTCGGCTTTCTTTAGGGCCTCCACGGCGTCCCAGATGTTCTTCTGGGTGATTCCTCCGACAACGGCGCCTTCCTGGTCCACGTGGAGGGCAGCTTTCTCGGCCTGTTGCACGGCCTCACGGATCTCTTGGAGAATTTCGTGACGAACTGAAGACATCTTACAGATGAAATGCAGGGGACTCTGATACTCTACTAGGACCGCCGTTTATAGATTACAAAATTGAGAAAAAGAGGGAAGAACTAAAACGGGAGACTCACTAAAATTCTATTCGGTTATATACATGCCGAACTGAATCTTTTTTCCTTAGGACGACGGCGTTGTATAACACAAAGTAGCATGGTTTGATCATAAGGCCACCAGCACCATGCGCAAACCTTATCTCAATGTGCAAACAATAGCGCCCAGGATTTGTAATTTATAGATAGATATGCCGCGATAGACGGCCCCAGTGGCTGGCTAACTGTCGGACTGCGAAAAAGTTAGCAGGTCGTGTTAAGATGGACTCTTATCGTGTGGCCTTTATCAAATATCTTGTGTAATTACATGTACGAGTACATCAAACTTCATATAGACACCACCAGGGTTCCACGGTCATTACGAAAGGATATACAGTTCAGTTTGCGGGAAATCATGGCACGACCCTCAACTCATGGACGGTGCCACGTAGCTCCTTCTTTCAATTCAATGAATTATTTATTCTGGTGCAGTAGATCCACAGAAGGGCTCTCAAATATGCAGTTAAATTCAGAAATGCATTAACTTACTTATTGCAATTCTGCAGTTGCATGCTCAGTTTTTCAAATACACCTTGTAGCTCATCTTTTATCCTACAGGCATGTATTAAAGCCGGCATTATTCCGCCACCTTCGGCAGCACCATTTCTCCCTGTGATATAAAATAAACAACGGCTGATAAATAATGCAAGCTGCAACCGACCTAAAGTGTCGTTTAGTTTGTCCTTCAGAAACTATTAACACCAGTTATCTTGAAAAAAAAGATCTAGATGCCGTTCTATTGGCAAGGGAGTGGAAAGATATTTCAAACCTCGATCGAAGTAGAAATTTAAACATAACTACAATTCAAATATGATGATTTATTAATGGGAGAACGTTTTTATTGCAATCTCTAGTTTGCTTAGCGAGCATTGACATACACTTTCTAGAACTTAAAAAAGAAGTGTTTGTGCGTGCTAGCAGTTGTTTTCGATAAGGATACAAAAACTTACCAATCACCTACGGTAAAATATTACCTTAACGACAGTGTTCACAGTTTCAAATTATTGCTCCTTTCCATATACTCTGTACAGCGGAACCATCTTCCTAATAATGTTAGAGTACAGAAAGATGTATTACAATTTTTCCCAAAAGGCGTTATCCTTTCGAGATAACCAGAACCGCATCAATTATGCATGCCTACATGACATGTTCTCTGGCAGGCCTTTACAGACGTCTGAAAAACAAAGGCCAACCGGGCGGCAATTGACCAGTGCATGTCTAAGAGCAATTAAACAAAACTGTTGATATAGGTGCAATTGATAAGCTTGCCGTGGTCACGCAAGCAACAATGCACAGTCGGCCTGTCAACGGAAATAGTTTTTTCACCCTCACTCTTGATTTGCAGTTGGGGAGGTCCCTGTACAATCATCTAAGGACTTGTGTAAGTACGGTTTCACTATATTGGAGTATGTATGTTCGGGTTCGAAGTCTTCCCAATACAATTAATTAAGTGATCTAAATTATCTCGTATTAAGTGCTATTATTTATTCTCGCCTATGCAAGTACCGAATGCATATCGATACGCCACCAATATTTGTTTTACGAAAGCCTGAAATGAACCCAATCCCAAACTCTAAAACAACTTGTTTTTTGAGCTCCTCAACACAGTGGGGTGTGAGAAGGCTAAAACTTGAGTTGGTCGTTTGCAAATTCTCTATAGGGGTCATTCAACAATTATGTCATCGAATTTAGGGGGGTATGTGTCAGCAATCGATGGTGAGCTCTTACCTATAGGGGGTGGGTGTCTGTCCTTGGATTACGTCAACAATTTTAAATCTCAAAATTTCCTTGATTGTGAGAGTTTGAAAAAACGTGTATTTCAATAACATTTTATAGACCCGCATGCCATTATTCTTCCCTTCATTTGAGCATCATACTAGTACTGACAAGAGGTTCCGATGGCTCCACTAGAAAAACAGGTACGTCACTTGAGGGGCTACATCTACTTGATGCCTTTAGCACCAGCGCATTGGAATCGTAAATCTTCTATTTCAGGCGAAGATGCGAACATTCCCATCATTACCGATCTAGACGCTTTTCTTCATTCTGATTTTGAAAATGCGGAGGATAACTAAGTATTATCAGTGCTGAAATTTTGCTATTAAAGTTGAAATTTAAGATTTTGACGCATAGGGGGGTCCAACGGCGCTGACATAAGCGTTTGAAGTTCAGGGGGGGGGGTAAAAAGAAATCATGACGAGCTCTTACAGAGGGGAGGTAGGGGTAAGGCCGCCTAATATCGAGCGCTTACGTAATTTTTGAATGACCCCATACGGGTTTTACATTATTTGGGACTCGGAGCGAGTCGAAATACCCAAGTCCTGAAATTAACAGAAAAACGGTTGGTTTAACGCGTAAGTCTCCACAAAAGTTCTACCGTACTACCCGGCTGTTGGGGTTGGTTTGGAGGTATCACGCCCCGCGTACCCGTGGATGTTAACATTCTCCTCCACATGTACATATACACACACAACAGCCTGATCCTCTACAAATCCCCGCAACCGCATCATCATCCCCCATGAAGACACATACAGACAGGAGAAACCGCTCACTCTCCATCTGTTTACACAGCTTCCTCAAAGGCAATCATCCCCGCGAGCGCATACGACGGCGGACTCGAAACCGTTTTAGCCAACGTGGATCTCCACATTCCCGTCTTCCTTCTTCCTTCCTGAACACATACACCGGCCAGCCTGTAGGCCGAGAAGCGAAACAAATGTTTGGTCAAGCTTGTTAACTCGCTGCCATTACCATTTGTCGATCACCACTCTCTCTCTTCTTTGCTTTGCGCAGAGGCAGTATTTGTTGTGTTAGTTTCTTGCTGATTTGGCTTTATGTCCTCTTTCACTGACTCTATAACCACGACGACATGGCACATCAAACTAAACACCCAACGACCCGATCCGTTTGTGGCAGGACTTGTGTGGGTAAAATTGTGCTTCTTCCAAGTCCGTCTTCATCGGTTAATCCCCGTGATCGTTTGTATTGCCTCAATATGGCTGAGGATTATTAAATATCATACGGATATATATCTCTTCCTGATTATGCGGTCAACAATGCTCAACCGTAGATGACCTTTTTTTCGGGACCCGCGTTTTCACGTATTAGACGACATACATCCCTAATCTCATGTTGGCCCATAAAATTCATTTATTTTTTGAAGCATACAAATCAGGTAAGGACGTTCAGCATTGTTTGTTGCTTCATTGCGGCATATACAGACAACTGGGTAGGGTTTCAATCGTTTTACTCGTTTGGTTCGTTTGAAAGTTCATTGGAAGCAAATACGTGTTGCGCCTAATGTCTCAATTTTCGACCTTCCAGTATTGCAGCCCACTTTGGGCGTTAAACTACATAAACCATTGTTGCGTCGTCAAATAAATGTTTAAAACATCTAACCATTTATGGAAATATCAATACTTGTTATAATTTATTTGTTAAACCATAAAAACAGTTGTCATTTTTGTGGTGGAGATTTCTTGAAAACTGAGGGATCAATGCCAGTATCAATTGTTACTGCAACGGCAATAGAACGGTTCCCTTTGAAAAGGCCGATAATCCTAATAAAAGGTTCGGTTGTTTAGTTTGTTCAGCTCATTATCGCTTTCTTTTGCTATTAACTACCCTACTCATCATTGTTAGGGACTTTCGAGTCCGCAATCTCTGAGTTGTTTAACCTCAATATAATACTTTCAGCTGCAACATGAGGGGTGGGGCTACAATTTAGCGTGGGGGAAAGCAGGTGATTAGGAGGGGATAATTAATGGTTAACCCCCACGTTTAAGGACATGAGCTATATATGTCTGTTTATGTGAATGCATGCAGGCAGGCACAGCGTGTGGACCACTTCAAAGGTCTTGCTGCTGCTGAGACGGTGCTCCCTCGCAAACTCACTCAAGAAGCAATCTCAAAATCAGCAGGAAATTGCATTTCGATTTCTTCTTCCCTCCGCGTGTACCACCCAACCAGAACTCATTCAATTGCTCTAACCGTCAGTAGTAGTAGTACGCTGTCTTCTTGTCTTTCGCGAGGGGGTGCTTGGGTGGGTCCCTTCGCACTCCACACTCTCAACGCTTTCCCGCGCTCTCGCTAAAGGACTATCCGTGTTTTTTGGGGGAGCTTGTGTCTTCCAGCTGTTTATACAGCGCCACAAAGTCATCTCTTCCCTCTCTTCCTCGGAAGCCTTAAGACCTCGGAGCTTAACCGACTTAAAACATCCCCCCCCCCACGAACGAACAGACCGCTCGATGGCTTGACTACACACACCGTTGTAGCCAACACTTGCGAAGAAGCAGCCGGCGGCCTCGGTCGATGAATTTAAATTCCCCTGCTCCATTCAGCTCTCCCTTTGGTCGTGATTTAACTTTCTTTGATGTCCTTTGCATGTCCGTCTCCTTTTTTCTTTGGGACCGGCTGGTGCCCTTTTCTTTCGTTTCTGTTGCAATTTTTCGGTCAAGTTTCAGATCGACGGAAAAGTGGGGAAAAAGAGGGGAAATGTGCTTGAAATTTGACGGCGGAAATATAAAAAATGAGCGCGCGGAGGAGCCGGGAGGCGATAAAGCGAAGGCGATAAACGGCTTAATCGGCACTTGCCTGCGGTGGGGATGTATTGATAAGTGGCACACACTCTGGACCGTTTTGCCGCGACTTCCGCCGACGCCGACTCCGGCCGACCGACGACAACGACGACGACGGGGAGCCCGGAGCAATAGTGAGACAACAGGCGCCGTCATCGGGATTGCAGTAGTCGTAGTTGTTAAAGTGATCCATGTTTAGATGTTTATGGCCTTTGAGTTTCCGCAGGCAGATGTAGCACTAGTATAGACAGACACCCAAGAGGACCCAACAGATAGAGTAGAAAGGGGGGGGAAGAGTCAGACCGAGTGGGCCTAATCGACTGGACTGTCTCTGATTATCCAATACACAAGCAACCCAATTACCCATTAGCCGCGGTTATTCATTGCAAGCGAGCCCAAAGGGGTCAATTGACAATAAAGTGACTGCAATTCAGCGCGTCCATTCTTCAACTGCAGTGCCATAATGTGCCGCAAAATCCCACTTTTTTTACAAAGCAATTTACGGCGGATTAAAGCCTAAATGTAGCTCTTTTGTCATGGGCCTTTCTTACGCCCAGATCGTGGATGTGATCTGTGTTAAAAAAGTAACAAAATTCTTTCCTACATGTACTAGAGTTGGGGATTTCTCAGCCAAAAACTGAACCCTTGGCCGAAGTACTTTTCAATAAAAATTCGACTTGTGGTACTACAAAGCAGCAGTAAAAGAAAAAATTTTTCAAGATCAAATTAGCTAATATAAAAGTCACGATTTTGAGGTCAAATTAATTTTTCCTATGATGACAGTTGTGGTGACCAAAAGAATAGTTAATTGATTGATTTGGTGTGGTTGTGACAACCGCCCCCAGAGAGCGTTTGCACGTCTAGAACCTTGGAAAGGTCCGTCGTGCGCACTGCAACTGACGTGAAGACAAAGACCTGCGCCTTTTTCACACAAAAAGAAGGCCCCTTTCCGGCATAGGCTTCTCAAGAAACACACACGACGAGATGTTCCCGTTGGATAAGAAACGTCTTGAGCTTCCCCAGAGCCGCGGACTTTTGATTCAGATGGCTTCTATGCTGGCAAGTGGCAAGTCAGTCAAGTGTACAGCAACAGCAGCAGCGTATCATCACAAGTGGTCTCTGGAGAAATTTAACGCGATAAAGGACGTGGGAGAAACCTCGCGGCGGCACTATACCGCACTCTCTTTTTCCGCGACAAAGATGAATCAGCCGCAGCGCCAGACTTTATTTTTTCAGGGCAAGTTATTTAATTTTTCCGTAACCGCTCCCCCGTTTTCCCTTGACGAGACATATGATCAGGCAAAAACAACACACACTTTTCAGATCGCGCCAGGGAAGCGGAAGCAAGTATGCAAAACATTCGCCTGGCATGGGTGGAATGCTCCTACTCTGCTGCCATGCCAATATGCAAAAAGAGAGAGACTCGGATCTGCAATGTCTGGCATGAAAAAGCGCCGACGGAGCAAGTTGAAAGTCGAGAGCGGGAAATCTGGCGTGAGAGGTCTCTCTCTCCTAAAGAGTTTGATTAGGCCTACCAGCCAATCAATAAGTCTCTATCAAACAGCGCAGTAAGCAGTCAAGTTATTGCGCGGAATGAGCATTTTCATAAGGAAAGCTTTCTCCTCCTCATGCCTGATTAGAGCAGGCCAAGAAGAGGAGCTTTTTCTACGACTAGACTGGGCCACTTGTTTCTCCCGTTGTGCGTCTTCAAGGGGTCCACGCGGCGATCGATGACGACGCCGGCGGATGGAGCGACAGCCCAGAGTGCCTATGCATGACGGACCTTAACTCCTCCCAAGCCTCATCATAATCGAATGCCCCGCGCTTCTATTCTACGCCAACAAACAAGATGGGATAACTCACTTTTCTCACCCGCAACCGCACGCGCTTTAACAAAACGTCCTTTGTCAAATGTGTTGAAGGGAAGCGTAGTAAGTTCAACGATTAGCCTTCTAGTGACTCGCATCATCCCATATTTATAGATCAGAAACGTCTGTTGGTTTCCCATAATCCTCACAAATAAACTAACACTAATCTTTTTTTATTTGCCTCCCTCTCCTCAATGACAAAATATCTAAGAAACTTCAGAAGATAGAGGTCAAGAGCCCAAGTTGTGCACTGCTAAAAAATTGGAGTGAAAAGAAAAAACTGCATATGAAATGTAATTGTCAATTAAGGGTTTTTTGCTAATAAACTATGGTATACATATACTTAAATTGCATCAAACAAATCAATAACCAGCAACACAAAACGCTGAACAAATAACTGGATAGCATATTGTGGGTTCTTTTTTCCTTCATTTTTAGCTTGAAGAAATCGTAATCATTTTTCAGCTTGCTTTTATTTTGTGTTCAAACCCCTCTCTCCTCCCCACCCGAAGGACTTGAATGTATGAAAGTTTTGCCCGAAACGATTGATAAACGAGCTGGAAGAGCAGAAGCGGCCAAGATTGATCGCTTCAATCTTTTGTTTATCCTCCTGTCCCGCCTAAATCCCCGGCATAGCATTAGTGGGACCATTGAGTAGGGTAATGAATCACGCTACACACAAGCCTGCCTGTCTAACGGTATAAACATCCTAAAACTACGCATGTGTTGGGAGTTCTCGTAAAAAATGACGCTTTTTGAATTTGTACAACGCAGCGGGAGAGGCTGACGACATGTACTTTTTTATAGAGACAGCACTATTAACTGTCTCCCCTGTAGTTGTATAGGCTACGGGTTATTGAGCGCAAAACATCATCGCTTAAAATAGAGATGAACATTAGCCGAAAGGTTAAGCCTCATCCACGAGAGAGAGTGACGTGCAAACCCTCGTGTCATAACGTTTGCCTTTTCGAAGGTCTCACTGACGATGCCTCACTATTTCCGCCAACTTTTCTCCTCTTGTAATGGCGAGATGCAGAGCTTATCTTGGTATGATCGAAAGCAGATTGAACCTCGGCAAGGCGTACCGGAGATATATGTGACTTTGAATAGTCTCTCACTCCCCGGTCATCATCATATTCATCCCCACCACACTGCCGGGGTCTTTCCTCTCCTCAAGATCAACTTTCACAATTTACGCCAAACCTCATAAAGTGGAGAAAAAATAGCCGTGGTGGCGATGGATGTGTGTCTGCGTATAATGTCTGAAAAATGGTAGCAGCTGGCGGGTTTAAGTGTCTTGCGGTGGCCTGTCGGGTTCGCGGTTCTTTGATTGAAAACGGGCGCGCCCTGCTCCGTTTTTCTCGCTCTCTCTCTCTCGCTCTTGGTTGTGTAAAACTGTCAAACAATTCCATCCATCCTCGGACCACTCAATCTCTAAACCGCCGCGGAGCGAGATGAACGGACTGGGTTAAGCGGAACTGAAAGCACGTTTCTCCCTTTCTCTCACAATCATATGTATATATATTCTGTATATACGCGAGGAACGTATATTATTACAAAAAGCGGGGCGGGAGTTGGAGAGTCCGGTTTCATCGCTAAAATATACTTGGACACAGATCCTGTTTGTTTAGGGGATGGATCCGGCTAGCTTGGGCTGGCTCTCCGCCGGAATGCACAGCACGCTCTCCACGTTTGCATTTTCATGCGCGCCACACAAACCAAATTAAGTCCTCACTGTTGTTTTCACCTTTTTCCCGTAGCTCTGAGGAGGGAGAGATCAAGTTGAAGTGCAGAAAGTTTGTCCGGAAGCGACCTTTCAAAAACGGCTGTGTGTGTTTTTGTTTCCACGAGAGCGAGAGAGAGAAAGAGCGTTGAGCTTGTGCGTGTCCAACGGTAATGCGTTTGTCCACATACGAGAGGAAGTGTGTGTGGCTAAATGTGGAGATTCGCGCGGATGCGGGAAGAGTGTAGTGGGTAGTATGCAGTGACTGTGAGTGGCATGGGTAGTTTATGGGTTGCTAGCACTTTTTTCCGCCCACCACTTCATGATCAGTCAGCGATCATGATGCATATACTGTATATGTACGACGGTTCAAGGGAGAAACCCTTTCATGTGCCAGATTCCCCGCGCGCGTTCCCTCCGTCCTATCAATCAAAATTCCGACATTGAATGCCATCTCTCTCTCTCTCTCCGTTGTGAAAAGTAAAAAAAACGACGCAGAGGGAGAGCCAAGCCGGAGACGTCTACGTACGTCGAGATCCGAAGGAACCAAAATCTCTTGTGAGACCTGTCTGTGAAATAGTAAAACTTGTGACCCGATGCATGATATGCCGTCTCAAGTGTACCGGCACTTTCATATTCGTGGGAGAATGCCTCGATGCATGGCTGTATGTGCACTATTCTGGTAGCGAACAGGGCATGGGACCCTTATTATTACGATTGACCTCAATCATGATGACCGGAACCTTGTACCGGCTAACAACGGAATGAATACTGTCATCTCAGCCATTTTCGTCCTTGACGATATTTAAGCCAACTCTTACTCGGCACGCCTTTTATTTTGATTGGAGAAGGAGAGGTTCTCGGGTTGGGGATGGAGTGTTAATCAGGTGAATAATGGGAGAGGTTAGAATTATGTTTTAGGTATGTGTCTCTCATCTGCCAGAACGATGGTCCAGTCCACACGTCGCTCGCCCTGTAGCTGCCAAGATTAATCTACTTGGATTCATCGCAACTGATTTTGCCAATATAGTGAAACGTGTTACTTAAACACTTGGGATCATGAGTGATTCATATGCAAACTGACCGGCGATTTAAGGAGAGTCCCCGAGAATAGCCAATGTGCTCAAAGTATGATTGGAGCGATTACATTTCCAAAATAGAGCTCCCTATTTTAAATAGTATATTCAAATTAGACACTGCACAGTCAATAAAAAAGTTATTTCTATCGTTGTCCCTACCCAACACTTGAAGTATTATATTATAGAATATCTTTCATTTTGGTATGAAATCATATAGGTACTTACCGTATGTACATTTTGGAACGATTGTACTTTGACCTTTTTTGTTGGCTAAGTTTGACATTAGTCAGCCAATAAAATTATCCCCCATCGCTTATGTAGTTACGGAGTTATCTTTGCAGTTCTTTAATAAAATGTACTTTGTGTACTTGTTAGATTGAAGATTTTTTTATTGGTTTGATCCTCCGAAAATTCGCAGACCAATTGCCCATTTGTCCATTTGTCAGTCAATTTTTTGGTATGGATTTGCTTTCTGTGGGATTAAGGGCCGTCGGATTTTCAGAAAAGCGGAAATTAATAAGGAGAGGGCAAAGTTGAGATATTGACGGTCACCCATTCGAAACTGTCGGAGGTTCACCAACGAACGAGGACCCCCACCGCTAGGTGTGAAAGACTTTTATGTCCAGGGGGCCATTGTCCGTTTCGCCCGAGTTGGATCCGGCTGCCGGAAGTGAGTGTTTAGAGAAGGTTGTGGGTGGGGGCTTGAGGGATTGTAAAGCCGGATCGAGTCAGTCAATCTCTCCGTCAGTCACATGGCAAGAGCGCCACAGTATATACGTTAGTGACTCTAAGCTGATTAAGAGATCAGCCAAGCAGCATCCGCCTTTTGGTGGAAGCACAATAGTCAAATAGAATAGATTAGTCACGAATTTTCCGCTTCGCTGGCCTCCTTTTCACTACTCTCCCCAAGCTCTCTCCCCACTCCAGAATGCCGCGTCTGCGTTTTGCTCTGTGTTGGCTCTCAATAAATCTGCCCCATTAATTTTCTTGTTTAGTTTGCTTTTCTTTGATACGTTTCTTGCCGGATTGAAGTGTACAGAGTAGTAGTATGTATGTATACTATCGATCAACTTTAAGATCGACTCACAAAGATACTCATGCGCATAGAGACAGACAGAGGGACCGATGGGCAGGCAGGCTGATAGACGGACAGGCAGACAGGCAGGCAGACAGGCAGGCAGACAGACAGATAGACACATAGACAGATAGTCAGACAAACACGCACACACTCATGCATACACACATACACGGTACACTAACATAAAGGCAGACAGACAGACAGACAGACAGACAGACAGACAGATAGACAGATAGACAGATAGACAGATAGACAGATAGTCAGACAAACACGCACACTCATGCATACACGCATATACGGTACACTAACATAAAGGCAGACAGACAAGCAGTCAGGCAGATAGGCAGACACCTAGATATACGATCCATTACATTGTGAAGGGCATTTGACATTGCAAAGTTCATCAATTTGAAGAAATAGATATCTCAGTGCGACAGCTGCATGTCTCCGGACTGACACACCAAAAATCACAGAAACAATAGTTCTCCTTATGTCTACCATGAAATATGGGTTGGCGGGTTAAACGGTAATGTAAGTTTTCAATTTGCAGTGAAACGAGCAGAGAGGAGTGTAAAAAATCAGAGTGCTACGTACTGACTACACAGACAGTGTAAATTGATGAGTAAAATTGCTGCCATGTCTATTTGCAGATTGTCATCCATCATTAATTAGTCCGCCTGTTGGCCGGAATTCTGCGCCTTCTACTGCCGCTAATAATCGGAGGAGTGAGAACGATGTAAATGGCCGCTTGTTTCCATCCCGTTGGCCGGACGACCAAGGCGACGACGATCAAGACTACGACGACACGGACAAGCAAGTCGCGGAGGAGATTATTATTTTGGGCCTTAGGAAATGATGAGGATGGCTCGGTTGGAATTTCTCCCATGTTCCAGGCCTCCGCTCTACACCCCACATAATAATAATCATCATCATCATCAGAATCATCACCGACAGCAGGCTTTTTTATTATCATCCTCTTCCTCCTTCTCGCACAATCATGTCCTGAAAAAATATTGCCAGTCTTCCTCAATTTTGGCAAATTGCAGTGTAACCTCCACTGAGTCAGGTCGCCGTCGCGATGGATTTGCCACCGGGAGGGTACTTGACCACGGCCACCACCACCGTTGCCACCTTAACAGGGAACACGACGGCGGTTCATGTGACGCCGTTTGCTCCAACGCCGACCGCCTTTTTCGGTCTGGTGGCTACCTTTTTGGCCATTCTCACCACCGGAGGAAATGTCTTGGTGATGATATCCTTTAAAGTCGACAAACAACTACGCACCATTACCAACTATTTTTTGCTCTCTCTTGCCTTGGCTGATCTTCTTATTGGATGTGTATCTATGCCGTTGTTTACGCTATATGCGCTCTACGGAATCTGGCCACTCGGGGTAAATATAAATATACTTGCCGACTTCCCACCATCATATGTATGTAATAACTGCTTGACCAGTGCAGTTTTTTATCAAAAATCTTACTGAAGTTTTTGAATGAAATGTTCATCCGGAATTAGGTTCATCCGTTTGGTGATCCGTTTGGTGAGACTCATTTTCAGTCCTCTAACCAAGGTGCAAGATGAAGATAGCTTGCTTCTTCCACTGACTTCCTTTAACATATTTCCTGTAAGCACGCATAAATGATATTAAAATAAATTAAAATGTAAAATACAGTGCAATTTAGGAGTTGCTGTTAATGTACTAGTACGTTCAGGGAGGTGGGAAATGATTGTGCGTACGAATGATACTGCAATTGGCCTAGAGTATATAGGATACTCAAGTCCCACTCATATGCCTTTCTACTGGAACCAGCTTAAAACAATTATTGTGAACTTAGTTTTAAAGGGTTAAAACTACAGTATAAATTACTATTATATTCAAACATTTTTGTCCACAGTGTAATTAAACGCGAGTAACTCAATGACATGGTCACTCTGAACTAGACAGACTTTTGATTGCATGCCAAAGGTGTTGAATGGTATTTAGGCCATCATCTGCGACACTTGGCTCGCCGTGGATTACCTCGTTTCCAACGCATCCGTGCTGAATTTGCTCATCATCAGTTTCGACCGGTATTTATCCATTACGCGACCCTTGACCTACAGAGCGCGACGAACTCGGAGGCGTGCTATCTGGATGATTGTCGCAGCCTGGGTCATCTCCCTGCTCTTGTGGCCGCCTTGGATCTTTGCCTGGCCCTACATTGAAGGCATGCCATATCTCACTCTTTGACGCCTCAATTCCTTTATAAGCGGGCCTTGATTTGCAGGGGAGCGCAAGGTGGAAGAAAACCGGTGTTATGTTCAATTTTTGGAAACCAATCCCTACATCACAGTGGGAACTATCATTGCTGCCTTTTACCTTCCAGTCACCGGTATGATCCTCAATCGATTTTTCCATCATTGATTCCGTCAATCTGAGTAGTTCTTTGTCCGTCCTTGATCGTTCTTAAAACGCCTAGATGCATTTCCGTCCATGTCCTGTACCTTCCGTCTCTTCATATATCTTATTGTTCGTCCGTCTGTTTCCTTGTTACTCTATCCGTTCGTTTTTCACTTCTTGCTTGCCAGTCTCTCTGTCCGACGTCTTATCCGTCCTCGACTCGCATCTGGTCGTCTGATCATGCGCATATCCGTCCATCCGTCGGTATGACCTTTCATTCGTCATTTTATCGGTCGGTCTGCCAATGTACTTGCTGGTGCTCCGTCCAGCCGTTTATCTGAGGATGATCTTGATCTGTAATAGCGCCCATCCGTCCGCTATGTATTCGTTTCGGTTTGGAAGACTCTCTGTCTGCCTTCTCAATTATTAGACGTAATACAACTTCATTTTTTTAACAGTGATGACAATTCTGTATGTGAAAATTTTCCGGGAAACGGAGAGGCGTCAACGGGATTTGGAGCATCTTACGGCGGATCGTCGCGATCGTCGCGCGCCCCAATTAATAAGTCAAAAATCTACCTCCAGTTCCGACGACCCGGCTCACCAGACCGGGCTCCCCACACTCTCACCTATATCTCCATCGTTGCGAAAGTCCTCCAGCCTGATTATTCCACCGGGCTACGAGGGAAGACCGCCACCGGAGGAGCGACCCTTCGTTCCGTTATGGCGGCGACTTTTGTTCTGTACATACTGCAAGATTGACAGAGACCCGGTGGAGTACGTTGAGGATGTCGATGACAGCACCGACGACGTGGGAGAGCAGCAAGCACCGAATGCAGTGATCCTTTTGTCGGACAATAGCAATAGTAATCGTAGCACAGGCTTAACGGTCGGAAGCAATAACCGTGCCAGAGGGTCGGATAAAGCCCAGCTGGCCGGAAGTGGTAGCCCTGCAATGAAAAACGGCGCTCTCGTTCCGCTCCTTTCGAATTCTTGCTCACACAACCCCCGTGACCAGTCTCCTGTTATCACCGATCCCAATGATGATTCGGAAACCTACACTATCTTAATTACCTTTCCCCGCCAATCGCCTCATCTGCCCTCATCAGCCAGCGTTCCTCGAATCGAAGAGTGGGTTCTTAAACAGCAGACTATACAAGCAAAAACCATAAACAAGAGACAGACAAACGGAAGATACGCTGACGGTCACACAAACAGATAGACTGAAAGAAAGTGCCTGTTGTTCTGATGATTGAATTGTCTGAAATATTCAGGATTTATGAGGACATCTGTCTGGATGAAGAGGAGCGGGCCTTCAGCGTGCCTACTCGCTCAAGGGTGTCCAGTAGTGGCGTGTCCACGGGTTCGCCTGCCGACCGACGTCCTCGCCTCAGCCAACCCAACTCGGTGCTGAACATGACTCTCCAGCAGGCTCAGAACTCGAACAAGTCGAACCAGAAGAACAAGAACAGTCACAACTTATACAAAAAGCGACGCGTGGAGAAGAAACAGGACAAGAAGGCGGCAAAAACTCTGTCAGCAATTCTATTTGCCTTTATCATAACGTGGACCCCGGTAAGTAAATCGACCTTGTTGATTGATCTATACCATCGTCTGACATGCGGTTTGTTTGTCTTTGTCTTGCAGTACAGCGTCTTCGTGCTCATCAACTCATTCTACGCCGGTTTGATTCCGGATGCATTGTTCAATTTCAGCTATTATTTGTGTTACTTGAACAGCACCGTCAATCCGATCTGCTACGCCTTGTGTAACGCCAATTTTCGCAAGACCTACATCAGAATTCTTTGTTGTAGGAAAGCTCGTGTGACCAAGAACGATGCCTACTCATGAGCAGACAGACTTTTGGAATAATAAATAGTGTCGTTTAACAATTAAACGAAAAAGAATGCCCGGACCAAAGAGATTGTGTTGCCAAGTAACCTCTCCAAAAGATATATGAGTCGGCGTTACTTTCCACTACCCAAGCTTCCGTCTGGTTGGGAATTATTTCCAGACAGTTCAAAGAGAGAATTCACTCTGGGGAAGTTGATTATTTATCCACATTCAATGGCTGCGCATGTATACTGTAACATTCATCTCGATTGGCGTGAGCTGCCATATAGCAAAACGATTAATATAATTGTAAGGTGTGGGACACATAAACCACAGACAATACATATATAGATAGATAGGCTGGGTCATGTGGAGCGGTTATCGGCGCGAAATAGGCCTTTTTACTGCAAGTGCTTCTGTCGGACTGCTCCTGTCCTTGCACCGGAATGCAATAGACATGAAGGCCTCGTCCGACTGGTCACACAGCTCGTCCGACACTCGAACTTTCACCTCGTATACCAAATCCGGTCCGAGTGAGTCCGCGTCCCAGCTGTCGACCTTGGATGAAAAAGTGGCGCTGGCGTAGATCTCACCGTTGGACTCGTCGATGGAAAACTTGCCGGCATCAGGACTGAAATCAAAAAGGATGGATATAATAAACGAGACAGTATTTATGTACTGTGTATCTGAGAAAAAGATGTGTCGCAATTTTGTTATAATTACTGTTCCTTTATTCTCGGTCGTAAAAGAAGCAGATATTTGGTGTTGAAGGGAATTGTGTATCACTTACGTGTCGCCTTCTGGGACGATTTCGTAGTGAAATGAACCGCTGCCGTTTTTAGGTGTGATGGTGATGACCAGTTCGCTAATGTCCGACTCCTCACAGTCGACAAACTCGGTGATGGTTCGGTCCTCCAACACGACGCCCGGTTGGCAAATGTTATGGACGATTGGACTGGCAGTTTCTGAAACAATCACAGACACCGATATCTTCATGGCAAAAATGTCCATATAATAATGTGGGGAGGGATTAGGCCGTCCATCCTTCCTTCCTTCGCACTCCTACCTGACCAGGTCTTGTTGACAAGTAGACTGGAGATGAGAGAGCCAGTTGGAGCTTCCGTTACTGGATCGGTCAAGGAAGGCGGTACGGTTTGTGCTGCTGGAGGCTCAGGCTGCCCGGAATAGTATTCATTGTGGTTCCATTTCTCATTGCGTGGTGACGGAGGAGTCTTATCAGTCTGAGCAATCGGATAGGGCACATGACCGTAAGTGATCCCAGCAGGTGGACTATTAACGGTTGGCTGTCGGCGGTCCAGCTGTGGAACGGAGCTCGGAGGTTCCGGGGCGGTCATGGGAATCCAGCCTTGCTTCGTCCCAGCATCCCGTCTGAAAGAAAAGAAGGAACAGTCACAAATATAGCTTGGACGCGAGTACGTTCCATATCTGAATTTTATCCTGTTAAGGGCGAGTCTTGTTCTTCTACAAGAACTAACTCATGAACTACGCAAAACCTTAGTAGGTGTAGATCGTTTGGACTAGACGGTCGCACGGTCTGTCCGAAACGGTTTCGACGCGGTTGACCCAAATCCCCGGTGAATTTCAACTGGTATCCCATCAAGGTGTTCTGCTGGGAAGGATCCGAGGGCAGCTGAGGAGGTGCGAGACCAAACGACGGCAGGCTAGGAGCTGCTTCCGGAAGTGAGACTTTGATTTTCTGTCCGAATCGGTTCCTGCGAGTCGGAGGCTTCTGCTGTGGGCTGGACAAGGCAGGAGGCGTAGGGAGTGATTGTGCTGGTTCTTGCTTAGGTTGAATCGGTGCGGGAACACGTTGACCAAACCGGTTAATCCATTCCGGTACCGGTGCAGTGACGGGCGGACTCAGTGGACCGTGAAGACCTTCATCTGCTTTGGAAGGAGTTGTGGGTGGCTTTCGCCAACGGTAACCTCGACTCGGAGCGACGGACATCTCGACAGCTGCTGGACGTATTTCGATTCTTCGTGCACCTACGGTCGCATTTTCAAGTCATTCTTCTGAAGGGTAATTAAGTATGAAATTTAAAATTGCTTGCCAAAACTCCCCAAGCAGCCTTTAAATTCCCGCACACTATAAACAATGTCTCAACTTTGACAGCCTAGCCAAGATCATCTGAGTAATTTTGCACCACAAATGAGGGATTTATGCAAAGCCACAGCTCAACTATTTCAAATTTAAAAATAAATTTATGAACATTGACAGACCTGGTTGGCTTTGGACGTAGACAACCGGCGTCGGTGGAGGGTAAGTCACTGGAATGAAAGGATAAGTTGTTGCGGCGATTGGGATCCTGTCATTGTAATTGTTGATCCCTTGTGCTATTTCATGCGGTGGAGCAGGTGTGGTGGGAGACGGTTCCTGTTGAGTCACAGAAGCAAGATTGTTTGCTACCGGCGGCGGATACTGCATCTCGGAATAGTCTTCGCTGAGATAATGGTCTCGGTCTCCAGCGGTGATGTTTGTGTGTCGCAGCCGAGGAAGAGGAGGAGAAGGAGGTGCTACAACCGGTTGCGCTGGCGGAAGCACCGTCTGGATTACCGGCGGAGACGATGGAGGCGTGCTTACCGGACGGACTGGAAGGGCTTCGTCGTAATCCGCGTCATGGCCATGGGTGCGGGAAATAGAGTCGTTGGTATAATGAATTCCAGGAAAAGGCGCAGATGGCGACCCTCCTAACGGAGCGAGCGGCAGATTCATAGAAGCTGAAGCTGGTTCGACTTGTGCAACGGATTTCGGTGGAGCAAGTGGAAGCTCGACCGATGGCTGTCGGGCATGAAGGTATTCTGCAAAGTCCAACGCTTCCGTGTGGAAATCGAAACCAGATTCATTTGTGTAACGGATTGCGGGAACTGGGGCAATCGGACTACTTGATGATGGCACAAATTCGGCGACGGGAACCGTCGGTGGAGGGCTTGTTTTACCGACATCTACCTCGGAGTAATCTTCCAAGTCAATGGAGTCCCTGTTCAGGTTGACGTCCAGGTAGTGGACACGGGGTTGGCTCGGCAGTGCTTCGCTCACTTCGACTGAGGGACTGAGAGAGACGAACTGGCCAGGGGCAGGCTGAACTGTTCCGTTTTTCGGTCCAGTGCCGGGTTGGACGGTCGGAAGTGGAGGACCCGGTTGAATTTCGGTGTAGTCCTCATCCGGTACGTCGAGAATGTTCAGACCGATTGATTGCGAACCCGGGGGAAGATCGGCTGGACTCTCCGACTGCTGCTGTTGGTCTGGAATAGAATCGCGATGAGTGGTGACAAAACGATGGTGAACGTTATACGATCGGACTAAGAAATACAACACAGTAAGTTAATGTCTTGCCAATTCCAAAAGGTCAAGGTCTTTTACCGGGGCCAAGTAACGGAAAGGGAAGAGACGATTGAGAACCCTCAACGTGTTCGATCTGTTGAACGAGAACGGCGGGGAACTGAACAGGATTGAGAAGGTACTGTCCGACGTCGGCCGTTTCGTCCAGGTAAACTTGAACACGAGGGCCGGTGACGTTTTCTCCAGGTTGAGTCTTGACAATGACCATTGGTCGACCGTACACTGATTCCAGTGTCATCGTCCGGTCTCCGACGCTGTAGTTTGTGTTGGGTGAGATCGGGGAACCTTGGCTGGGTCGGAAGGATGATTCGATGTCTGCCTCGTCGTCCTCAATGGCTTCTTCGGGTGACGCCCTAATTCCAGGTACGGACGGATCTAAGGAAATGCAAAATAACTGGCATTCTTACTGCAATCAATCTCATTTCTCAAGTACAAATATTATAAGCGGAATTGAAAGTTTTACTGGCAGGACATACCAGCCATCTGGGAAGGTATATTCAATCCGTTGGGAGGGATGGAAGACCAAATCATCTGCGACTCATCGGGCAGAGCATTTATAGCGGATGGAAGACTTCCGTTGTAAAAGACCCAGGTCGGCGATGACATCGGCAGCGCCACCTGTTGACTGTGTTGCCACGATGCCACTACAACGAGAGAAAAATTTGTTTTGTAAATGTTCTTTCTTTTATGTCTCATTTATACTGGAAATAAATTAAATGAAGATAAGGTACACTTTATGAATAAAAATAAAATATTACTTGGAATTTCCTCGTAGTCAGCGTCACCAGTAACACCACGTACGACCGGCAGTACGGTCGTTCCTATCTGCTCGATTGCTGGGGGTGCCGGTACCGGTGATGGGCTCGTACTTTTTGCTGTCGGTGGGTAGCTTGAAAATCCCGATTCTGTTTTCAGATTGTACATAGCATTATAATTAAATCGAAAAATATTCTCCTATCAATTTCATTTAGTCCAAATATATTCTAGGTAGCGTGCTTTTTTAGTCTGTCATGTATTTCGCTGGGAGTATTTGTAACAATTAATCATTTACTCTACTGCATTTACAATTAGCAGGTCAAATACACTGTATATCAAGGAGATTCCAATTTAAATTTATTACATTACACGGATATTACACATGATGGAGAAGGCCAAATTTCTTTATATAAAAGAATTATGTCGCATGTTTTTGATTTTATTGCAAGTGCATTTAATATTGGCGATTTACCTGCTACTGGGACTTCGGAAAAGTCCATGTTAGTTGGATCAAAGTCGTCATGGTGGACTCCAAACCCAAACTGATCAATCTGAGGCGGAATGGGCATGATGTAACTGACGGGAACGTTGACTCTCATCGTTTCATTTGCTGTCCAGGGTGGTTGGACGGGGTAAGAACCTGCCAGTAAAAAGAGTGACATTGTTAGTGAGAAAAAGTTATCTTCCGGGTCATCGCACGACAGAAATCGCAGCTGTTGAACCTTGTTGTGTAGTTGGGCGCTCTACTTCTTCGTAATCAAAGTCACCGTAAGAGACGCGATCGACGGTTTCTGTAACCACCGGCGGCTCTGATCCTGCTGCAAAAGAGAAGCATCAACTTCCGCATACAACATTGTATGTATAGTTTGTACGGAATATCTCTGCAAGAAATTGGTTGACATTTAAGATGGCAAAGTATTTTTGCTATTAAAACTTTGGAAGACCAGTTTTGCAAAACTATATAAAATAACTGGCGTCTGGTAATATAAATTAAAGAAAATGCGCTGGTACGAATGAATTTGTTCCCTCAGCCGGACATGGTTTAATGACAAGATGCACCCTTTCACACCCGACCTCAGCAACTACTGTATTATCAATAATTCCCATTATTCCATAAGTCACACGGCGTCTCAAAAATATTATTATATGGGAAATGTAATTAATATGAAAAATGGCCCGTATTAAGGTTTAAGCATTTGCTTGCCAAATCATTCTACAGTAGTATGTCACTTGCCAAAGTGGCAAAGCATATTTTACTGCCAACTCGGAGCAATAAATTGTGCACACTAAATGAAACGATAACACACAATGGCAAAACGGGGTGACAAGACGCTTACAATAATGTAAAAATATATTCGCTAGCGAGGCATCTTACTGTAAACTTCCGGTGTGGGTGAGGTAACGAAAGCAGGTTCTCGTCCGTCGGCATAGTCTTCCGCCAGATCGCCATCACGTTCCCGATCAATCGGCTCATCGGTAAGGTGAATTCCTGGTGGGCGGACAGTGGCCTGTTCCACAACATACGCGGTCTCTACCGGCGTCATTGTGTCTTGAGCTGGAACAGTGCCTCGAGTCGCCACGACTTCTGGTGTCAGTTCCTCCTCAGATTCCTCCTCAATTTGGCTCGCATCACTCTTAATGGGATTGGCAATCGCTACTACTGTACAGTGCAAACTAGATAAGAGTGAAATTCAAGGTTTAGCTACTAAAGAGCGGAATCCGTACCTTGGGGGGCTGTTTGATGGGAAAGTTCTTGATCCGGCAGACGCGCAACAGGAGCAACAGGTACATCGATGTAGGTTGCAGACTCCACGGGGACAGGCGAAGTGGTTCGGGTCATTAGGAACTCAGCATAGTCTTCATCGAGCTCCGGGATGAGGCGAGACGGTTGGACAAAGTACGGAGCATATGGCGCTACTGGTGAAGCAACCTCATGAACGTTGGGTGCCTGGAAAAGGACTTGCGGGGTTCCCGAAGACAGGTACTGTGCGGCGTTGGAATTGTCGGTAGGATAAGGTTCTGGTTGGGCGAGGATGAGTGGGAGGAGCGGGACTTGGGATTGACCGTCGAGGGAAGAGTTTTGGGGAGGGTAATAAGCAGGAACAGCAGCAGGATGAGGGGCAAGCTGATAGTTCTCCACCATCATCACAGCGGCAGGTGTGGCGGCAACTGGAGGAGCCACTTCGTCGTATTCGGATGGATTATAGCTAGTATTACTGTACCTGATTCCCGGCAATAAAATGGGCGGTGGGTTGTACTGTGGAGGGACTGAACAGATAATTCATATTAATCTGGATGTTACAACTCATTTTTTAGCCTACTTTAAATTAAATTATACTGCACAGAACCATTTCTCGACATAAACACTAACATTGTAATTATACAAAATGGAGTAAAGGATAAATAATTTTTCTTGGAATTGACAATAATATTGTAATTAAATAAGCCGCTATTGCCATCAAATTTTAAATTGATTTTATGTTGAGGTTTCGTGAGAAATCTTACCAAGGATGACTTGCTGGAGTGGTAATGCTGGCGAGGAGTAGTGAGACATCGGCCGAATTTCAATTTCTTTCGCGCCTGCATGTGTGATAAGAAGGATTCAGTTAGAGATTCTAAACTCACAATCAGTCGCGGAAGGAAACATACCGGGAGTGGTGCCTTTCTCTCCTACATCCAGTAAATCTAATTGCAAGTACCGATCAACCCCGTACGGCTTGCTCATCACCACCGACACCAGACGAGGCGTTTGGACGGGCACTTCCGCATTGTCCTCGAGATCCGCCGGTCCGAGGTAAATGGACGGCGACTGATACCTTTCTTGCTGTCTTGGCTGTTGAATTTCAATCTTTTTCGCACCTGAAAAGCAATTAATAAAAACTGAAAATAATCCATCAGATTCTCCCATTCAAGAGATTAAGCAGAGTAAGCACCCAAAAAACTTAATTCATAAATAAATAAAATCTGAAAAAAATTCAATTGTCATTTATATAACAGCTAAAGCAATGAACCCACCCGGAACAATAGTCGTTCTTTGTTCGCCGAGGTCTAGCAATTCCAGCTGCAAGTATCGATCTATTGTGACGGGTTGACTGGTAGTGCTGATAACAACGGGAACGGGCGGAATAGTTTGGGTCGGCACTTCATCGTTATCGACGACATCCTCTTCATCCATGTAAAGTGGGGGCCCTCGATATGGCGTTTGTTCTTGTGGTTGAAGAATTTGGATCTTCTTCGCACCTACACAAATTCTCCAGTCACTACTTGAGTTCTCACAAACAAAGAATATATTTAGAGTGACGTACCGGGGACGTAGGTCACTGCACTTTGTTCTTCAGTCACGGGAATGGAATCGAGCTTTAAGAGGCGAGTCACCCCGATAGTTGTACTGGTAGCAGGCGGCGGCGTGGGTGGAGGTGTCTGCGTTGGCATTTCTTCGTTGTCGGTCAGGTCGGTATGATCCAGCTGGATCGAAGGACCACGGTACGACTGCTGCGGCGGTGGTGGGGCAATAACAAGAGACGGATAAGCACCTGAAGCCACGACAAGGAATTAATAGAGCAGAAAGTTGGTGGAATGGAAATATTTCAGCATGGAAGTAGTTGAACAATCAATAAACATACGCGCATAGGCGTTTGAGGAAGTGGCGACAGGATCCAAAGCTAGCAAAGAAATGGCGGGATCTTTGCGTGCGGAAAAAATCAACAGGTTGGCTTTGGTGACCGCAGCCACGTAGCAGGTCTGCTGGACATTGGATACCTTCAAAATATTAAAAACATGTAGATATGACTTAATGGCTTAAATATTTGATTAAACTATTCTCAACACATGTATTAAATCGAATAAAAAAGTGTGCATATTTTTATGTATGTTAAACTATACACAACCTAACTGCTACAATACTCATTAGTTGTTAAATGTTTTGAGTACTACTTCAATGACCTCTACACGTCAATTTTACATCATGTTTAGTCTTGCTTTCAATTCTCTATAACGTCGTCAAACACAATATGTGGCAGCCAAGTTGAAGGAACACTACGAACCCAGAGGCCAGTGATGACGCTGTCGAGAGCAATGATTTGTTGCCATTCCGCTTGGTCGTATGAGACAATCTTGGAGTCGTGATGACGGCAGAAAATTCCACTCCGGTCGTTCCCAGCAGCGCGAACTTCACAGACGAACCTGCACGTGTGGAAAAGTAATGTCAGTGAACCGATTTGTGTAGATTGTAAACATGTACATAACGGAGAAGGGGGTGACTTACATGTCGTCACCCACGGGAACGAGCACTGTGCCGCCAATTCTGTTGAAGCCCAGAACGGCACTGATCTCTCCCAGTTGTTGCTGCTCCGGTAGACAGGCATGATCGCCAATCACCGTGCCTGTAAACAAAATTACAGCAAATAAAAACCTACTGATCGCCGTTTCAACAACCCTTCGCCAATTTCTCAGTTAACTCTCTTACTATCACCACTTCACTATAACTTTACAAATTCTAAAAATAAAACAAACATCCCCTTCTGGCTTTCCTTTCCTGAGTTTGTTTTACGTCGGAAGTGGCCCTAAGACAAGGCAACTAGTTGTCTTGCCCTTAGGAAAATGGCATTTTGAGAGAAAAAAAAACGGGAAACCAAACCAGTAAACTGAAAAATCTCGAGCTACTGTACGATAGACAGTAAAGAGTTTTCCATATTGCATAAAGAGGCTAAAACATGTCTTCAACCGACTTACGGTAAGCCCAAAGTGGGATGATCCAAAGAGCCGCTCGAAATGGATGAAGCACCATCATCCTCTGCGGATCTGTTAAGGCAAGCTTCCACAAAATATTTGAGGTGTTGCGAAAAAGCACAAGATAATCAGGCCGGTAGAAGATTAAAAATGACTATCAAATCCCAATGATATGGACCTGCTATGAACCCGCAAGATATCCAATAGACTCTTTCTCTCGTTTAAACTCCAATCTGACTGCAACTAAACTTACTATGACGGTGCTGAGAAAGTACGATAGAGATTAATGAGCTGCGTGAAGCTTGTAGTTATGACTGCGAGAAATATTGCGTGGTATGAAAAAATGCATTCCTGATAAGACAGGTCACAGAGTGTGCTTGCATGCTGACATCCGAGTTCCCACATCCGAGTTCGCTGGCCAGATCCCTTATGAACTCACTTAATTTAGCACTACACCCATGTAACCGCATGCCAATATGCGTTTTCTTTCGATGGGCCATTGCGGATCGATCAATTCCATCTTGTTATTTTCATCATTCGGTCAAAATTGGCAAAACTCTCTCACACCTCAACTCCAAGAGGTCATTTATACTGGGCTTTTTTACAATCAACCGACTTACGCCGAGGGTACACCCCAGTGGAACAGAAAATATTTCAAACCACAAAGAAATTAGAAAAACAGAAACATTTTGCCATGATGAAAAGTTCCAGAAAAGAATAAAACCTGAGCCAGAATGTTAATATTGGAATGGTCCTGTCCTATGTAGGGCGTGACCCGTATTCTCTTTCAGCTCGAATATGTGGCATAAAACAAATAGAAACACTGGGTTTGCGATCTCTTTTCACATCTGCGTTTTATGTTTCGATTTTGGAGAAAGGAAAAAAATAGAATAAAAAAGGATATAAAAAAAGTGACGGCAGCACGAACGAATACGAATGAATGAAACTACAGTTTACCCCTTCCTCTCATATACCGTACCGTAATGAACTGAACACCTTCACCATAGCTGCTCAAATCTCTACTGACCCATTCAACTCGACCAAAGAAACCCAAAAAATTCCTTCAATGGGAAAAAGGTTTTTCTCGTGTACCGTTAGGTGCTGTCAAGGCCCATGTCAAAGGCTCGCACTGGCCTCTCAAGGCGACGACTCAGGCAGGTTTGCGCCGGCCTTCACTCCCCGACAGTGGTGGTAGCTTCCGTGGAGCTTTCGACAGGCAAAACACCCACGACCGGGTCTGGATCAGCGTTAACTTGAGGAGGGATCACCGGAACAGCTTCAGTTGTGCTGGTCTCGCTACTCACGACTGAATTGGTTGTCTCCTCCGGCGCCGGTTTGGTCGTCAAGGTTTCCGTTGTCGTTTCCGCGGCAGAAGTTTCCGCAGGAATTGATGGCACGGTGATGGTCACTTCAAGTATAGTGGTCGCCGGCTCCGTCGCCGAAGAGGCAGGCGGAGAGGTAGCCTGTTCGGTTGTCCCGGCAGACGTCGTCGTCTCCGTGACCGCCGCAAAAGACGAGGAGGATGCCGGTTCCGTTACCGTCTCTGTTGACGAAGAGGCGGTAGAAGTCGAGGGCTCGACAGTCGTGATGGTGGTTTCCGACGTGACAGCCACGCTTGGTGTGCTGGCGATCTCTGAAGCCGCCGTTGTGCCAGAACTAGAAGAATCTGCTGCCACTTCGCTGACGTGCGGGACACCGATGAGCGGGATAGTTTCCCGGGAACCAGGATTTTTGTCAGCGCTTTGAATTGCCAGCACAATACTCAGCTTTGCGGCATCGAAGGGGATTATTTCCGGTTCCACCGTCGTCAGAGCGACAGCGGTCGAAGAATCCTCACCAGCGGTTACGGTGGTGCTGTCAAATGTTGCTGCTTGGATTGACGGACTCACGGAAGTTTCCGTGATCACCGCCGACTGAACTGTAGTGTTACCGGAGGCGGTGGTTTTCAAGACGTTGATAGCGGAAGCAGCGAACGATTGAGCGGAATCCCCAGCCACCGGAATCACCAAACCGGATGGCATAGAAGGTTTCGGAGTGGATATTGACTTCGTCGGATTGACTGTCTTCTCTCTGCCTAGATTGCCGAGGGGAACCGTCGCTAGGAGAAGAGGACGACTGGCTTCCAGCAAGAGAACTGTTTGAGGGACTGTGTCAGCCGCCACAATCATCGGCGCTTCGGTCGTGGTGGTTGTAGTTGTGACTTGAGTCGGAAGGTCGGCAGGAACCGGCGCGGTGGTGGTGGGATACCTTGACTGAGCGTTGAGCGATGGGAAGGGAACGTACGGTGGAAGGTACTGCGGAGGAGGTGGTTGATGAACGGGCTCTTGCTGGGGAGCCATTGGCAGCTGACGGGTTCCGTAGATGTTGCCGTTAGGATTAACATCGGACAGGGCCAAGTTGGAAGGCCATTGGTATTGCGGAGGCGGGATAACTTCCGGTCGGTATCTCGTTAAGTTGTAGTAGGTCCTGAAAAAGGACACTTGAAATTTTCATTTCGTTACAATATTTGATCGCACAAGACCGTACGGTGCTTGAGGAGCAGGCGGGTAGACGGGCTGTGGGCTCGGAGCCGCGTATCCGTTGCCATAAGGCAACTGCGGAGGGCTGTGGTACTCTTGACGAGGCGGCTGGTACGGCTGTTGTTGCCAAGGTGGAAGGTAGCTCGGCGGTGCTTGAGGCTGGTACAGTCGGTTGTCGTATTGCGGTTGTTGGTGTCCCGGTTGGTAGGCCTCGGATTGTTGTTGCTGGAGAGGTGGTTGGTAGGTCTCATACTGCGGAGGCTGTTGTGGTGGAGCGGCTGGTGGTTCGGCCACTGGTGGCGGCGGGATATATGGTGCAGGAGTTGCAAGAGGGGCTTCCTGATGAGGGGCGACTTCGATGTAAGGACTCGGTTGCTGATGTTGAGGACCTGATTCAATGTGCGGTGGGATGTAAGGATTGGGTGGCGGGGCGTTCTGCCACGCTGGTGGAGCTGGAGCAGGCGCGGGAGCCGGCTGTGCCTGGCGTTGATTAGGATACACCACGTTGTTGCTTATTGCTGCAGATACATAAAACTGGGCCATGAGAGTTTTCACAATTAATTGAATATAAAGTTAATCCATTAATCAGTATCTTTTATAATTGGATCTATAAAGCAATTAAAAAAGTCAGATATATTTTCCCCAAAAGTAAAAAACTTGTATAAAATCTTTAAAAAAACACTATATACTAAATAGTTACCTGGTCCTCGTGGACTGTAACGAGCGGCGCTGGGTTGTCGTATGTAATTATTTCCACTGGCACCGTTGGCACGGTTGGAATAGGGAGCGGTAAGCGGTCTGCCGAGGGAGTTGCTGTTGTCGCGGTAGGGATTGCGAGACTGCACCTTCCCTCCTTGATTTCCATAGGGAGCTGTAACGAGAGCATTGCTACAACACCTCTACAACACCTGCGGAAATATTTTCTCTAAAAATATTTCAAAGATATTTTGAATTGTCCAGCAGGAGGCTTTTGGTTTTAAATAAAATACATACGTATTTTCTTTAATGTCACAAAAATAGAAATCGATAATTAGAGGCATATGCCTCTTTAAAATAACTAAATTTACTTTGAATGTTAGAACACTTTATTTAAAATATCTTTCTTTTAATTAACTTAAATTGTTACATTTTAACGGTGGATTTAAATGTATATATTGTTTATTTAAATTCAAGCAAGCTAATCAATCAAAATAAGTCCAGCTTCATCGCACTCACTCATGGAATAATTGGAGGGACGTTGTTGATTGAGCAGGCAAGAGAGCCAGTCCACCACAACTGCAGCAACAACCGTAGCCATTAAGAACTTCTCAAATGGAAGGCATCAATTTAACAGTTGCCCACGAAGGTGGAAGATTCGCTACCTGAGCCGATGCTGGTGACATGAGTCAGGAAGACATCACCGTTCCTCGATTGCACGGTCTTGACGATGGCTTGATTGTACACTCTCACCGTGCTCACCACCCGAGAATCTGTTGGTTGAAAAAGTAAAACAATTAGCGGCAGGCAGTTTGATGCCCACCTCATGTTCCTAGGTCTAAATATCGGACAATACCTGCAGGGAGGAGAGTTGTATGGATTGTGGATGGAGAGGACTCTCGTTGGCACAGGAAAAACTGACCAGAAATGGAGCTAATGGACAAGACCTGTGCGAGAAACAATGTCACATAAATACGAAAAATCAACTTAACTTCAAACCAGTAGAGAGTCTAACCCCGGTGGTGTCCGCCAGCTCCCGCACGGCGGCTGGGTAGAGGAACTGTTTGGTTTCCGGATCCCACAGCTTGATGATTACGTTAGCTTCGTTGGGGGGAATCATGCCGGTTTGGGGATCTGGGCATCGTTGGCGGGCTACCAGCAGCACCGTCTTTGCACCGAGCGCTTGAACAATTTCCACTGATCGGACGCCTTAATTCAACAGAATAAAAAACTGCAATTGACTGAAAGACACACGGACAGGCAGGCAAATAGACAGGGAGAAAGGCAAACAAGCAGACAAACCTAGAAACATACAGACAGATAGGCAGACAGGAAGACAGACACCAGCATCTACCACTGACCGCAAATAGCTTCTCCAGCCAGAACGTCCTGAACGAACTCGAGGTGGCACTCTCCATTTGGTACTGTGACCAGGCGGAAAAGCTGTAGTCCGAAGATGGGTGAATTGTCGGTGTAGGGTGAAGCAAAAATGACGTAGGAGGTGGTGCCGTCAAACCAGCCGGTAATCAACTGAACCGCCAGCTGATCTTGTGTCCGAAATGGTGTGCACTGTGTGAGTGAGGCCCCTACCAGGGTGTGAACGGCGGGTGCCAAACAGGACTGGTCTCCATTCTGACAAAGCTTTCCGCTCGTTGTGGCTATGACAACTCCAGCTGCATTGGCCACACCCGTTTTGACGATGACCGAATTAGCGGCACCAGCTCCACCAAAAGCGTGGATGAAACTGAAGCTGATGAAGGATCGGCCTTGCTGGACTACCTCGTACAGTTGCACTGGTTG
>LRSR01001431.1:0-40271 GCA_001579985.1 Hypsibius dujardini | reverse complement strand
TCGGCCGGATACCGGACACTTCGTCGGATGAGCGTTACTGTCACCGGTTGAGGCAGCTTGGATGGCAAGCTCTCTTCCTGTGGAGGCTGAAACAGTCTCTGATGTTGGCCTACAAGCTCATCTTCAACAAAATTCCACTTGGTGACTTGCTCTTTCAACCCTACGTCTTTCCAGTTACTGCCGTCTCTGCTGTTTCAGGTATTACCCGACAAATTCGGAAAATCATGGACCACCCGAGAGCAATTCAACTGCACTGCCAGATCTTCAACGGAAATGGAACGCCTATTTCGGCCTCTACTCGATCTTTCGCCCACCTTGTTGACCGAATATGGAATCATCTCCCTTTGCCACCGGAAGCTTATTTAACTGTTGATTCCTTTGAGAACAGCTTGGAGTCAGTGCAGTGGACCCAACTTTCCTGCGTGAAAGAGTACTTGCCTGATCGCTATTTGTCTTTTTTTGCCTAAATATACAGTACTTACTAGTACCGGTTTTCATTTTCCCGTTTTCGCCCGTCCTATTTCCCTTATTATTATTTTTTACTGATTGCTAATGTCTTCTTTGGTGGGGTTATTTTCTATTTGAGAAAGTATCGCTGCTTCGAGCGGAGAGTTATTTCCGGTGCAATGTGACGTTAAGCAATTAAACCAACCAACGAAACACCCCCTTTATGATATGTTAGATTTGTGAGTGACTGCTTAAGTTACACAAAAGTCGCCAGCATCCTCAATATACAAGCGCACACAATTTGTTATGATGGCGCTCTGCCATCCTCGGAATATACTTATCTCTCAAGATAAATGCATAGCGTAGCATTTGCTTTAGGTCTATTAACTACGACCTAGGTCAGCAATGCAAACAGGGGTGGCATACTTACCTCGATCTTCTGCAACATACCAGGTATACAATTGCGCCCAATTTCAAGCTTGCTCTGCTGAACTAAATCTTCCCGCAGGGACAAGAGGGGAAGGCTGTACCCATTTAAAAATACGCTTTCCTGCGCATGTATGCTCCATACAGCCAACCAATGAAGGCATTTATGTTTTCGGATAATCGATGGCCGCGCATTACTATCAGTACAATCTAAACACCGCTTCGCAATTTGTTGCCTGCATTTGTATTTATGTGTCGCGCGCGTTCGCGTACAGTACGTAGTACCCCAATAAAAGGTACCCCATATATGGGTCAAATCCCCATCCGCTCGATCCTCCCTCTGCCCCTCTCTCCTTTTCCCGTACTAGTTTCTCCCGCTCTCTGTTTGATTACTTACCAGCGGAGCATTCTGCTCTCCACCACGAACCATACCCACTGACCCAGATTTTCCCGCCCACCTTTCTCTTTCCTACGTAGGGAAAGATCGCAGAAAATCCCCATACTCCGTACATACTTAAATGTTTTTGCATTAATGCAGGACGGCAAAGTGACTTGATTCCGTATATTTTTGGACGACCATGTCGCCACCGGATACAAATCGTTTGCCGGCGCTCATCAAAGCCAACAACTACCATTTCTATTCGGAAGGCAACGGCGAGAATGATCTCTCAAAGATGTACAAGGAATGGCGGGCCAAGTTGCCGAGGTATGAGGTACCGCGATTGTGCCGGCTAGAACGGCACGAGACGAACCGTCAACCCTTGGCTGTCTTGCCATGTCGTGGTTGTGGAAATAACGGGAGTCTGAAGGATGCGGTCAAGAACCGGCTAATTCGACATAGTGCTTCTTCCCCGCCGACTTATCGACTGGGATTGCCCGGGAAGAAGGGGGATGCTCCAAATTTCACCGTTCAGGCTGCTGGACAAGCACGGTTCCAACGAACTAAAACGTTAGTGCTGTGTTTATAATATGGTGTCAGTTAAAGAATAAATCAAGTTGAGCTTCATTTTGAAAAAGTATTTGGAAGCGGGGAACAAATGCATTGAAGATAAAAGTTGTCTTAAATTTAAGTCAATAGTTGAAATATACAGGTAAAAATACCGGCACGTCATCGGTTGAAACCGTTGTAGATCTACGAAGAAATCGTTTATTTTAATGTAGAATAATGAGATGAGTGCAGCGCAGCGAAAATCAGTGGGTTTCAAGTTCATTAGGAAGATGGCAACTACCCAATTGCACCAATACATTTAAAAAATATAAAATTCCTCATTTTCAAAAAATCTAACTTTTTTTAGATGAAGTTATCACGAATGACTTGAATGAGATAAAAACTAAATGTTGCCATACAGCGCACGTGCCATATCTTTCCGCCCTAATATCTTCTCACTATTCTACTCCACGTCTACAGACGTTATATAATTATTTTTAAAATTAGTATACTGACTTTATGAACTTCTAAGTGTGTTAGGACATAAAATCTATATGCATCATTTATTGTTATTATATCATCTTCGAAGTTGTCGAACTGGGAGAGCTAACGCCCAAGGACCCTTTCAGACCACTTGAATATTACGTATACGAAAACACAATGTTCGACACAGGCCAGCAGGAGATTCTATTACGGGATTGTCTTGATAAATATGTGTGCAATGGCGGGATAATTGGGCTTGTGATCCAAGAACTTTATTAATTCGTGATAGGGTTTTATGCAACTGTGGCAGTAGTGTGGCCCAAGGATGCTCCTGTAGAATGTCACGTAAGCGGATGCAAATTACAAAGGAAGCCTTATATCGGAAAGGATTAGGTAACACCAATTGAGCGCATCATCATCATCCTTACAAGAGCTAAATGCAGCACATGCCGGGGTAAAGGGGGAGAAATGAGGCCATCGAGCGGGGTGAAGCATGTCAGAGTTTAATTTGATATTCTTACTACAGCGGAAAAATGCAAAAGGGTACTACTATACTACCTGTCACGGGTGGCTGAATGGATACGATACCGGGACGTAGTAATATTGACCGAGTTTCCGCGCTGGAAATGTGATCTCGAGGCTTTGGGGTATCATGCGATCCAGGTGTTGGTCGAACAACTGCTGTAGGATATAGATACAGGCAATTACATTAACTTAACAAAACATGTGTGGGGGTTTTTGGCGGCTCCCCACAAAGTTCAACGAACCTGCATGTGCTATAGGCATTAACGTGTGAGTCGAAGCTTCGCTGGACTGTGAAATACTGCGTGACACTCGAAAGCAGCGACTCCGAAAAATATCAGGAAACCTAGGGATGGCATCAAATCACAAAAAGGCATATTTGATTTGATTTTGAAAGTTTTATCTCCCTAAAATAGTATTTGACATTTGATGCCATCCTTAAGAATGGATTACTAGACTGTCGTGTTATACCGTATACGTAAGAGTGTTCCGTTCATTTATATGAGCTTACAATTATATTATACAATTATATTATTTTATATTATATTTACGAGTTGAGGAGAGGGGGACACTACTATTGCTTTTACTGTTCAAAATAAATCCGTTGCTCCCCGACGTAATGACGAGTTGTTCAGTTGCAACACTTATCTGAAGAGAAATTGTTGCTTTTTGCAATGGTTAATTACGTTCTCAAGAGTATTTAATAATGATAAATCACGTTTCTGCGGTTAGCTGTGGGCCAAAGCGGGTTCTGGAAAAATGAAGCTAAAAAGTCACTAATACGTTAAAAGTAAACTACATGCATTATACGAATCAAACGAATGAGCATGCAGCTACGATACGTCGCAAAAAACAACACAGTTCAATTCTCCAGCTGAGAATGAAAAACTGACAAAGTTTATGTTTCAAACAAACTAAAAGTTTGTCCGAGGCATGGTCGAAATATTTTCACAGAATAGTGCATTTATTACGGTCAAAATTTTCGCGCGGAACGGGATCCATTGGCTGAGCTATAAAAATGGAGAGGTAAGACAATATATCAAAACGAGACAACAGAGTTGCAACGAAATCTCCTTTTTAAACCGGAGCACCATTTTAGATTCTCCACAATAAGACATACGTACCTTTCTTTTCCGTGGCATTGGTAGCCGCAATCGTTGCAATGGTCATCATTAAAACCGCCACCACCAACACACCAACAAAATCCTTCAGATTCATCGTAAAACAAATTTCTGACAGAAATTGACTGGAGAATTATAACCAATGAAAAATGAAAAATCATCGATGCAAAAATATTGAATAGAATTTAGATGATCAAACGACCCAAGTCGTCAAACTGTTTATACTTAACCGGCCAAAGAAACCAATCGAGCTTTATATGTTTTATATGCTGATGGCACCAGTACTGTTCATGACGCTGGTCATTCACCGAGTATCTTCCGCGATAGTGTGCGGAAATATTAGTCGGACTTCCGTGTGGTGTGGGCATTCTATACGAATAATTTATTCTTAACTGTGGACCCGGAGGATCTTTGCCGTTATTCTACAGCCTCTGGCATGCAGCCACTGCAGCCTCGCGTTGACAGTGTTTAGAACACTGCACTATGCGGTGTGGGTGTATGGGAAAGAGACTCGTTATGCAGTGGTCACCAACCAAAAATTCAGCATTCTGCATAGAAAAACTCTGCCGACCAAAATCCAATCTCTGCATAAAGCTGCATTAGAATGGAATATTAAATCTCTGCATTGGGCTGCCTTATGCTTCTTCATGTCAACGACCATTACTCACTAAATATTTTAATTAACATACTAAAAATTAGCAAATAAAACACACATCAGATAGAAAAAATTAAACAAATGGTAATCGATACAAAAAGAACTTAATTTTTTTGCGCCGGCAATGATGTTGAAACAAAATATTCAGGAATGTAGTTTAATTGAGTATGCTGAGGCAAAATGAAAATATAGCGTGACAGCAAGTATTGTCTGTTCTGTTTGCTCCGTTTAACCTGCAACCGGAAAAAAATCAATTAGCTGTGTCCCTCCCTTTCATAATAAACCCGGTCTAAAATTACACCTGTTGAAGACTTGAAAGCGGCGTGCCTATCCAATACAATTTCTCGATGCCGAACTTAGAAATAAAGGAAACAAGAGTTCCGGGACATTTATGAGAAGAACACAATATGGAGAGTGCAACGCGACAATGAACTGCGCGACAGTGAAGGTTAAAAATTTCTACGTGTACACAACGCTGCTACAGCAAACTGTATGTCCTTCGAAGGAGCACATGGAATTTATAATTTTTTCAACTCCGTATAACGCAGCATTCTAATGCTATTCAATATTCTTTTTTTTAATTTCGCAAGTAGCCGAGTACTACAGAGCCAGCAAGCATTAGCCAGCGAGGAGAAAAGTCTTAGCGTGTTATGCAGCGGTTGCCGCATAAATATCGGCAAATAAACCTCCGAAGATTTTATTGCAGTTGTTGCGTGAAAATTATTTACGGTAAAAAAGCAGTGAAGAAATGTGTTGCAAATGTGTTTAAGCAATGAAACAGTCGCTAGACAGTCCGCAGGTCTGGCTTAACGGGTTTCACACGAAAGACCTTGTTAATCATAGCGACTTTATTCACACAAAAGTGACGTGAGTATCTTCGGTATACATACAATAAAAATATATCATGATTCTCTAATTCCTAAAGGGAGTCCCTATATGTATAATTACTGAGTATCCTGTGCGTTTATTTCAGCATCGGACGCTTCGATTCCATCACAAAGATCGGTCAGGGCTCCTACGGGACGGTGTTCAAATGCCGCGATAGTCAGACAGACACGATCGTCGCGGTGAAGCGTTTCCTAGAGACGGACGAACAGTCGCACATCCGGAAGATTGCCTATCGAGAGATTCGCATTCTCAAGGTAACCGATACCCATGTTTGAATATACCGGTAGTTCTCTCTGTCGTTTCAATCTTTGACTAAAGGAAAACAGTTTCGACATGTATCGCGTGACAATTGGACCTGACGGGGCTCAGGAAAAATCTCGCAATATAATTATGCACTCGATTTAAAATGAGAAACGCACAATTAGGATTGCGTAATACACAGAGGTGAGGTAATCGAAGTAATAACAGGGGACATCTTTGTGCAGAAACTACGTCATCCTCACATCGTCACACTGCTGGAGGTCTTCCGGCGGAGAAAGCGACTGCATTTGGTCTTTGAGTATTGTGACCGAACATTGCTCGATGAATTGCAACGGACAAAGTTTGGGTAAGGAAAGTCAAAGTCTGAAAGAGTGTGCCTCAAATGGCCCTGTATGTCGAGAGGCCCGTTTAGGGTCTTTCCAAGTAGGAACCAGGATCCCTCATGGACGAGCCAGGGGGTGGGTAAAGGGCAAAATTGTTTTTTCGAAATTGAACCTAAACTTCGGCTTTTTATCCTGATCCTTTTGAAACATTGGGGTGGGGGTGTCAGCTCATTTTTAAGGTCCCGGGGATTTCAAAACATTTTTTAAAACTATCATCTTTTCCATTAAATCCAGTTCGTTCTTGAATGTTTTGAACCTCACATTTGCATTCACCAATAGGGAGCTGATATTGGAGCCCATGACACCTCAAATTTCAACGTAAAACTGAAGTTTTCAGAAACGTTCTAAAATCTTAGGGAGCCCATGGAAATCAGTCCCTACACCCCCAAATGTTTCAAAATGATCAAGAACAATAGGCAGAATTTTGGTGTCAATTTAAAAAACAGTTGCATTCTGCCCCTTTGCTCACTCACCTTGGCCCTATCATGGGGTCCTGGTTCCGACTGGTAAGGACCCTGAATAAGCCCCTGTATATGATCCTGCTAATCCCAATCAGTGATCAAGTTTGGACTTCGTAACTCGGGTCGACATCCTCATCCGGTTACAGTTACACAAATTACTCTGTCTGACTGTCGTTTCCACTCACCGACCCTTCGTCTTTTCCTCCCACCCGAGCGAGTTTGCCGTTGACCGTCCGACATTTCGTCCGACCGACTGCCGGCTTTTGCCTGCCCATCGGTCGGTCTTTCCGTCTCGTCGGTCATTCTGTTTGGTCGTTGTTGTTGTTCTTGCGCGAACCGAAAACATCTTCCACGAAGGAACTAAAGCCTAAATGTCTGCACTTCATTCTAACCGTCCGTCCGTCAGTTAAACCTTGACCGACCGATCGACCATCAGTCCGATCTTTAGTTTTCACGCGCTCGACAGTCCGTCAACTGGAACAAATTTCACGTGTCATCGCCCCGTTTATAATGTTACGTTGTTCTTCAGTCTGCCGGATTGTCTGTCGGGCTGTCCAACTGTCAGGTTTTCCGTTCCTCTCATTCTCACTACTTACAGTGGATTGTATTTGTCTTTGCTTTTCTAGACTTCCCGAGAAGGATGCCCAGCGCGTAATTGCAGAACTATTGCAAGCCGTCGAGGCGGTCCATCAACACCGCTGTCTTCATCGGGACATCAAACCCGAGAACATTCTCCTCACCACATCCGGTCAAGTCAAACTTTGTGACTTTGGATTCGCACGCTCTATTGCCGAAACAAGTAAAACTATTCAAAGCCTTAACGCTCATTAGTAGGCCGTTTTAACTTTGGTTTTATTTGGCTTTCGGTTTGTTTATTTGACTTTTGTTGTGTCATTTATTTTCTCTACTTATTTTATTTATTTATTAACTAAATATTAGTTATTGTGCATAGACACGGAGAATGACTACTACACCGACTACGTGGCAACACGTTGGTACAGAGCACCGGAATTACTAACAGATCGTCCAGTTTACGGAAGCGGGGTAGATATTTGGGCGGTCGGATGTGTTTTCTTCGAGTGCCTTACCCGGGTGCCGCTCCTCCCGGGCACCAGTGATATCGACCAACGATACCTTATTGAGGCCATGTTTGGTGACCGGACAGAGGCAAAGTCCCCGACTTTGACGGTAAATTCAATAACAAATTTTGATGTGTCAATTTTCAGTGGATTTAGTTAGTGCAATTATGACCCTTATCAGTTTCTCCAATAAAAATATTTGATTACTGCAGAAAACCATGTACGGTATTATCATAAAAAATAGGATTGTGCTGTTCCCTTCTGCATTGCTAAAGCTACACAAATAAATATTCTCAGCTCTGGTAGAGGCGCTAATTATAAAGATCTCTTAAATTAAAGTCAGCTTGTCGTACTCAATTAATAAATCAGGCAAAAATATTTTGAGATTTAAAAATTAATTCTAATCAAGACAGACTATAAATTGACCCGCTTAAATTTTTGTTTTATAATTCCACTAATATGTAATGGGCTGTGTCTACAGGATAAGCTGCGCAGATACGGAAGTACCTCCAGTGATGCCCAAAGCCTTTTAACCCAAATGCTACGAACTGACCCGTCTGAACGACCTACTGCGAAAAGCCTTTTACAGGAATCTTACTTCCTGCGCAAGAATATTGGCGTGGAGGAACCGGAACCTATCAGCACAAAGACCTCCAATGAGATTCCCGCACTTTCAGAGTCCCCAATTGCCTCAGTGGCCAGCGCGAACGAAACAAAAATCCCTCTGCCTACAGTTGAAGTCGCTGTTTCAGACGCGCAATCCCAGCCTTCTGAAGTCGTGAACGCTTCAAGGGTTGTGGAACCTCTTCGGACACTTTTCAAACCAAGGGAGCATGCCAAGCTGCCAAAGATTTCGTTCGAGGTCTTACGATCGGTCAAGTCCCTCGAGCTGGACGTGGGCGATGCCACGAGGAAAGCCAACGCGAAAGTCTACGCACTGCGCCGCTCTTTATCCAAACCCAATTTTTTGCCCACCATTTGCTGATATTATTGCGACTCTTTCATTATAGTTCCCGATTAAAATTCGCAATCAATGACGTACATTCCGGACCGCCCGGAATACCAGAACAATAATCATTCTCGGACCCAACCGAGTTATAGTGGAATCTTACTTCCGCAGTAAAACGTAGTTGGGCAAATGACCCAGAGGCGCGTTTTGAGCATGAGGGTGTGGACAGCCTGGGCAGCTCTCACGGGGGGAGGGGGAGGGGTGCTCGAGGATCCAGCACGGGTCTGGAGTCCTGGAACTACCGCTCCATCCCAAATTTTATTTTTGACATTTTAGGCCAAAGTAAATGATACCTAGTACAGTACAGTATACAGCATATATTAAACGTAGTTTATTTTTACATTTATTATGCTTCTTATACTTCCTAAATTTGATTTTTAATAATTACATCAGCCATAAACATATTTTTTGTTAAGCATAAAACTTGGGATAGACTGCTAGGGTTGCCACCCCCTGATAGTAAAACGCTCCTCTTAAAAGACCTCATATACATGCAGCATACTCCGAGAGGTACCATTTCTAGACGACACAGGAGGAACCTCGTCCGCATGGGTTGTTCAATAGACCGTTCGAGGGTTCATTTCTATAGCCCACAGAAGTCGTACAGCAATTAAACATTTTCTTCTGCACTTTGGTTCAAGAAGTGAAATTTTTACTATACGCGAACCGAGAGCATTGCGAATTTTTGCAACCTTGTAACAGACGTAAAACTCGAGTGCCCACCGTGCAGAGATACCAGCCATGCATGCTTTACAATCAAGCTGAATACGTTATCTCCACGTGCAGCTGTTCTCTGGAGCTTCCGTCGCGTCAAATGTTGTAGGTTTTCGGCGTGTAAACGAGACTTCCATTTCTTGTACCTTGCCGTCGTTAAGTTTAGTTACGATATCATTTCTTATTAATTAAAACCATTTATAGTACTAGTACTGTCAACCGATGAAAGCGTAGGAGAACAGCATCGTCTAGGCTTGCTGAAGTATGGCTGATGAAGTGACGGAAGGTGTTTTATTGGTAAGTTGCACAGAGAAAACGAGCAATAGTCGTTTCTTAAAAGTTATCCACTATACGTGAAAAAGCGATAATAACTTAGAAGTAAATTAAGCAAATGATTATGAATGTGCATCCAAACATTTGCGTGGTCTATATGAATCGATTGCTCAACTTGCGGGTTAAACGAATTAGGATGTGTCTCGATACTTTCATATGATTCCGTTACGCTAATGGTTGTTGGTTTTTTTCTCAGTGCATGCTGAATAATGAGGAACCCAGACGCATTGTAGTGCAACTACTGGTATGTATCATGTATGCGGAGCTGCAGGGGCTAAAATAGGCTAACATATGATGTTATACTGTAGAATCGGGATAACTTGCGCCACAAGCTCATGCTGGCAGTACAAACCAACCCGTCTGATTGATTTTAAAACTATTTGGGACCGCCGGTACAAATTTACGAGGGGGTCCAAAAACCGGCGCAAGTTATCCCGATTCTACAATACTCTTTTTTCATTCAAATTTTGCTGTTTTACATTGCATCGTTGTTTTACGACCTGCGAAAAACTGCACCCGTTCTGACCAATAGACCATTAATTTTCACCGAAATATATATGGCACAAAAATTACTAAGCTATTTATTTACAGACAAGTGAATGATTCAGATAAACGCAGCGCCGCAGGCAATTAAAACTTTTCTTTGAACTTTGCTTGACAAAAAAAATTAAAGGGCTAATAGGTATTTCTTTCTACTTTATTTAATTGAAACAACTTTAAAAAGTCCAGTTTTACGGGAAGAAAAGCCGCAGGCAGCTTTTTTGGGATTTGGAAGACTATAAATAACATGTACCGGTACCGCCATATGAATGAATGAATGAGTTACAGTAAATAAAGCCAAAGATATTCAGGACAAATGAAAAGCCTAGTAGGAGAAGCATTCATATTATGCCAGGTGGGGCCCCAGTGGCGTACGAACCCATACATTCTTAGTCAATTTTGTTCATGATATACTGTACAGTATGAATGCACTACTTCATAAGTTGGTCAATAAAGTCCAGCCAAAGTTGTCTCATAATGTCGGGTGTGATCGGAAAACTCCTCGGATTTAAATTTTTCAAAAATCGCACTTTTGAGAATTTAATGTAGCACAAACTGTTTTTAATGTTACACAGAGTGTGTAATAAGTCACATCATTTTAGCCCCTGAGGAGCTGTGTCTATATATAGGACTGAACAGGTTCAGCTCAGACTGCATTTTGTGCACAATTCTGTAACAGGGTACCCGTAAAATTGATACTGCAACTGGAACTGCCCTATCCCTTCGGCTGAACGATGGCCAGTACAGTTTCTATCGTATGTATATTTTGAATTCACAATATCTCCAAGGTTGTTGCGATAACTGGCTTAGGAAGAACTTGAGCCATATAAATCGAACAACGCGTTGTTAACTTGCAGGGGGCATTACCGAACCAGGGAGTTTTCTTCAAGAGCAGCTGGAAGACGACGAGTTCCCCGACGATTCCATTGTCGGCATCGATGATTTTGAGTGCACAACTGAAATAATCAACAACAAAGAACAGTACGTCCACCAGTATACATAACAGGTTAATCTTTCGCGCATGGAACACTTACAAGAACCGTGTGTAAGTGGCTGGTACATACAAAGCAGCATCTATCAGGCACTAACAGGGGAAAACCATTTACACGCGACTACCTCGCAAACTCTTAACGTGTATCCACATTTCTGACATTTTTGCAAATCTGATTTTTGAAATCAATAAAGAAATGAATTTCCTGCATTTTAATAATTTTTTATAATGCGAAATCCAATACTCCATATATGTATAATTCCAGTTAAAATTGTTTGATGAGCAACAAAAAAGATGGGGCTGGTGTATACATTTGTCGAGGGTTGCATACATTTTCAATTTTTGGTGTAATCAGGCTTTTTAAATGTTGAAGCACAAAATTGCTGCAACATGTGAAAAGCCTGAAGAATCCCGCGACGTCTGGCCGAACTTGGTGGGCATGTTTGAGGAAATAGCTCCCGACATCAAAAAACTGTTCTCACAAAGATACCGCCGCTGATTTATCTATTACAATGTTGATGCCTAACGACATACATTTGTCACACTATCCGTCTCATCTGCTCCTCACTTTCTGTTGTTAACTGTGAGACGACCTATTCTCCCTTCGAGAACCCAGAAGTCCTGTTGAACTCACGATACATGATAATTACGAGTAATGCATTTCGGAATTATTACTTGCACAACAAATTGAGAAAAGCCAAGATCGCAAGACGATGAAAGTAGACTGAATGAGATATTAGAAATCAAGGCGAGAAGTCCAGTCTCGAACCGAGTTTCGAAGATAATCCTTATCGGACAGACATGGCTACAATGTAAACAAGCGCATTCTTCAAACGACTTAGAAAAGTCATTTGCACGACATTCATTGTCATGAAGACAAGAGCGGTGTCTACTACAGTACGAACATTACACTACGAGTACATGTGAGCAGAATGTGGAACGTGAGAATCAACCTTGAAATATTGACCGGCAAATCACATCAACAAATACGAACGTCACAACCGTTGAAAAATCTTCCGCTCATTATAACAGGCACGTACTGTAATATTTTTTCCTAATTATTCATATTTACTAGGCGTGTACTGCTCATTCACGACATGCATCTGCTCCACTCCGGATTCTACATGGACAAACTAGCTGGAACGCCTCGAGCCATCGAATTCACTCGCATACCGGCCATTCATTTCAGTTTGTTCACCCAGAACCAATATGTGGTGCTGAACGACATCAGGCAATATTCCGGCGCGATCGTGCAGCCGGAACCACGGGACGCTCTCCGGGATGATTCGGCTAGGTTGTTTCGCCTCGTCGGTGAGATCAGCCAAATTAAGCAAGCGCAGGGACGCATTCGCTCCTGGCTGAAAACGATGGATGCTGATGAAGACAGCAGTCCGGAGTACGAGTGCTCTGTCAGTGTTCCTTACAATCTGATCGTTTGTTTTGGCGTAACACATCACAAAGAAAGGGTCGATTTAGCGCGGACACTTTCGGGTATCACCTCCATTGAGCTGTCCGTCAATCAAGACGAACACCTGTACAGTATCATAGGTACCAGCGAGGAAGCTGTCCGTCGAGCCCGCGACTTGATAAACCTGGAAATTGACGAAGAAACCGTCGCCATTCCCGCGCAATTCTGGTCTCATTTCACCGCGAACCAGTCGGCCATCTTGAAGGCAATCCGAGCAGAGTTGAAGGTCACAGTGACACCGGAAAATTCCGATGGTGTGAGCAACCCTCTCCGGGTGCGGGGGTTGGACGTTCACGTACGTGCGGCTGTCGAACGAATTAAAGAAGAGCTTGAAAGCGTTCGCAGTCAAGGTGGTAAGACGGTCCGTTTGAAGGCAACGGAAAAACCCAAGGCACCGCCACCGGAAACCTATTGCGCGACAGTCCGGTGTCCGGTAACGTTGATCAACCGCCTCGGGGAGGTCAGACACAAAGCCAATCTCGAGACGGTTGCGGCCATGCCGGGTATCTCACCCATTGAGGAGACTTCGAGTCAGTACGAGCGAACGTACATTATCAAGGGTATGAACGCGGCCGCGGTTAGCAAAGCCCGCGATGTGCTTCATTTGGAAATGGTGCAACAGCAGGTCTCCATTCCGTTGGAGCATTGGCAACATTTCCTCGCAAACAATTCCGCGATCTTGGAGAAGATACGAGATGAATATAACGTGACAGTGAAACCGGGAACGCCCGATGTGATAGGCAGAACACTACGTGTGGAGGGTCTTAACGTGGACGTCCGTCTGGCGATAGTGGAGATTCGGGGGGAATTATACCATTCCATCCAGGCGGAGGCGGTTCGTCTGCAGCAGCAGTTGGAAATGAAACGCTTGGAAGCGGCTCGTCAGGAGAAGTTACTTTTGAATGCCGCCGTTTCTGGTCCTGCGAACGTGGATCGTAGTCCTGCCGAGGAACTCATCTCTTTGGAATGGGTGCGTATGGGATTATAGTTCGGTGCGATCGCCTGTGGAGGGGGGGGGATCTTGCTGTCGCTGAACGTTGGTTGACTCAACCGTTTTGCCAAAGTACAGAGGGTCCACCACGAACATTTACTCAACTGTGAGGGGTTATAGTAAAAACCGCGTGTACTGATTTCAGTGTTCATAATCAGCAAAAGTGTGCTGAATAGAGTTCAAGTCATGTTGCAAACCAACAGATTATGAAAACTTTTGATGGGGAGCTTCTGGGGTTCGCCAAATGAAAAGCGCCATTTGGAACTATGGATGACTATATTGATAGTGTAGATTGATTGTAGATTAAATCGACTGGACGCTTTGCCATTCTCACAAGCCAAGAACGCAAGCAAGCAAAAGAAGTGTATATGTGGAAATAAGAGCTTGCTTTTTTTGGTCAAAGCCGCTAAAGAACGGGCGAGTTGTCGCATCAAGTTCTCCCAAAATTTGTATGGTTTGTGTACAACTAAATGGGGGGGCGGCAAATATTTTTTTAAAAACTGATGATTCCGTAAAGAAACGAAGATACATATTTTGTCCGTAGTTCCTTCAAACAGACTTTGTATATCCCGGAAGGGTTTGTCTGCTTTAGTTAAACAATAACAATAACATAGTTCAGTAGAATCCTTTAATTTTTAAACAAGAGTTGCTAATTAATTTTCGTGAAATGTAATCCAAAAATATATATCCTTCAAGAGAAAAGCCAGATTCTGGCCGAACTTGGTTCTGGTCTCCCCCCTCTAGAAATGCTCCCTACCCTTAAACGTTCTAGAGGGGGGGGGGCATTCTGTTTTTTTTTTAATAAAAATGAAGACTGCTACCAAGGCAATCCTAAAAATAGATAATGACATCCATATTAATTATTTTTAATTACATATTTTTATTATATTAGTTTATGGTCCATTTTATGGGGGAATCACATTTGATTTTGGTCAGCTTTGCTGGTCCGAGTGCAAAATGTTTTTTAAATAAATCAAAAAGCGCACCCGGAGTAAACCCGCTAATCAAGTGAGTTGATGGCATTTTGCTCTATCTCCTTCCCCGCTACGCGTCTGGGATCAGTTGGGACAATTTTCAGACGGTGAATCCAGAATGATTTCACTTTACGCTTTTTGAATAGAGCTATAATTATGATGATTTTCAACATTTATTTCATCGGTCAGGCTTCGATAACTTTTTGGCGGAATTAGAAAGTTGGGAAAACGCTGGAAAATTCCATTTTCCCTGATTTTGACCGTAAAAACTTCAACTTTAGGAAATATTTTAATTTCAAGAATTTTGACACTGTTCATCTCAAACCTCAATTTAAAATTGTTTGGCACTAGCAGAATCTTTGTTGGGCGTCAGGGAGCGGAGCTATGCGTCATTTCTGAAATATCACTCGTAAGTTTCCGGTCATGCTCGAGAATAACCAGTATCCACGCCCCCAGACCTCCAAATAAGAATTCTGCTGCCAATTGATTCAAATTTAATTTTGAGAGGGACAGTGTCAGAATTCTTTTAAATGAACTATTCTCAAAATTGAAGTGTTTACGGCCAAAATCAGGGAAAATGGAGAATCTTCCATTGTTTTCTCAACTTTGAAATTCTGCTAAAAGAAGTTTTCAGAGCTTAAACAATGAGAAAAATGTTTGAAGTCATCCTAAAAATCAACGATCAACAGGAGACGTGGTCCTTTTGCAGGATGAAAACGACTACGGACATAGCATGACAGTGGAAGTGCCCGTCTGGTTGATCCGTCACATCGGCTACGCCGCCCATCATGCGAACCTACAGATGGCCAGACAGCAGCCTGGTATGGTGTCCATCGCCGTGACGGACTGCTCGCAGACTGTCACCCTGTACCTGCTGAACGGCATTACTCTGACGGCCTTAGAGAAAGCCCGGGATATCATGCTCCTAGAACCCGCTCAAAAGACCGCTTCCATACCGGCTCGTTATTATTCAGTTTCGGCTCACGGTCAGAACTTTGTCGACCGTATTCAGACCGCCAGCAACGTGATCCTTTTACAACAATACGAGGGAAGGGACGAGACAACTTGGTCCGTAGAGGGACCACTTGGAAATGTCCTTTCGGCAATGAAACTGATCCACGAAGAAGTTCAACGACTCGAATCAGCGAGCCAAACTCCTGTTGCTACAAGACCTTTACTTGCAACTGGCGTAAATAATTCTGCTGAGACTGCCAACCCCACAGTTATCGCGGAACGTGCCCCCGGAGAGGGGCCTGCAATTGGCGGTAAGTGGGCACTTTTTGCTTTACGTATAGATAGGGGCTCGTTTAGGGTGCTTGCAAGTCGGGACCAGGAGATCTCATGGTAGAGCCAAGGGATGGGCAAAGAAGTAGAAGTTTATTTTCGAAATTGAATAACCAATTGGACCTTTTGATGTTGAAACTTGTGGGGGTGTAGGGTCTGATTTTTAAGGTCCCACTGGGATTTCAAATATATTCAAAAGCTTCAATGTTTTTCTATCAGACTTGTGGTTTGTTGGAACCCAATATGCACACACGGCCACACTATTAGGCTGACCGTGTTAGAGCTATTCAGCTACACTAAGCGAAGGGGGCTTTAACTCAAACGGCTTAGTTTTCTTGCCGTATGTGTACTCACCCTATTAATAACGGCAAATGGGAGGTTAAAAACGTTAAAAAATGATCCATATTTGATGGGGAAACAGAGTTTTAAATTTTTTTTGAAATAACAGGGTGGCCCATAGGAATCATACCCCACGCCCCGATAAGTTTCAAAATGATCACAAAAAATATGTCGTCTCATGCGTTTAATTTTGAAAAACAAACTTTTCGCCCCTTTGCCCAGCCCCCTGGCCCTATCATGAGGCCCTGGGACCCTGAACGAGCCCCTGACGTAGACAAAGTAGATAGTCCGCAGCTCAGAGACATCCCCGCAGAAAGTCCAACGGGGCAATTCGGGGAAGGGGGGATGTGGGCGGACACCCCCCCCCCGCACGCCAAGAAATTCGGCACAACTGTAGAGATTCTAGAAGTCGTTTCCATATTGTTACATGGTGCAGCTTTGGCTTGGTTTCAGTGGACGCGGATTGCATCATTTGTTCCGCAGCCCCAGCGACAACTGCCTTCATCCCTTGTGGCCATATGAACTTCTGCAACGCATGCGCCACCGTTGCTTTTGCTATGAAGAAAGAATGCCCATGTTGCCGCGGCATGAGCTCCTTGGTGGTTCGTATCTACACTCCCACTAGCTTATAGGATCGTTTTGACCACGTCCTGGTTTGTCCCGCGTACGACGTACAGCACACGTACCTGTAGTTTCCCAAAGTTTACGCTGAATCTTTCGGGGGGGGGGGTCCAATAAGTGATGTGACCATAACCATGGAAGTGAAGATGAAAGTAGGAATTTTAGTTTTTCACTCCGCACGAGCAAAGCTTATGTAATTTCCAATACTTACGATTTGAACTTTTTTGTCGCAAGAATAATATAAGGATTTAAAAAAAATCTAACATTTTATCAAGGTAGAAAACATTGGTCAGTATTAAAAAATAGAAAAGGGAAGGGGACGAAACGGTGGAAGGAGAGGGAGACTTGTAGCCTAAGCCTTTGATCGGATACCTAATGGGACGTCTCATTCCATCCCTTGAGAAAATGCATCCCATGTGAGCCCAACCCTGCATGATGGACACATGGTAGAAAGTGGCATATCGGAACAAATTTCGGAAATGCCTTCCTCGGGCGACTAGCGTGTTGAGCAGGAACTGGTAGTGTGGTCAGCTTTGACACAGTTTGGCCTGCACCGCAATGTGTGTTCATAGTATGTTGCATCCGGATTTCTTTCGCTCAAGAGGCTGTTCCCGCAGAATCGGATCGGTTGACTGGTTCTGAACTACAAAACGGTGCAAACATAACGCATACGCTGAACACATGACGTAATTCTCAAACTAGAAAGGGTTAAAATTGGCATTTACCTTTCTCGTCGGTGACTTTCCCAGCGGCAATAGAGGCAATGCTCATAATTATTGCAGTGACCACAAGTAACCTAAGCAAATCCTTCACATGCATTATAATGCAGGTTTGCTCGGAGTCTGGGGCGCACACAGTTGAAGTGAGAACCGCAAAAAGCAACTGTACAAAACACGATAATTTTGCTTAACGAGATTCACAAACAAACTGAAGCCACATGGTCGCTTATATGTATGGAACCTACCGCGCTTCACTTATTATATTGAAGTTTGCGCGCAAAGCGAACGGAATCGACGGTCATTTACCTATGTGTATGTACAGCTGTGGCACGATTTCTTGACGAAAAACGTTAATCGGAACACATGTTATTATGCCGGTGTTCCGATTAACGTTTTTCGTCGAGAAATTGTCCCACAGCTGTATGCTGATGTCAGACGAGCGCGATTATGTACGGACAAATGACGTGGACTTCCGATGCACGTGTGGGGTGTGTCATCGTTTAGTTCTAAAGCGCTGATGCCTACAAAAGCCGTATAAGAAGAACCTAAAGACTAAAGAATTATAGCGAGTGAAAATAATTACTGCAAAATATTACCAAGTATTATTACCAAGGATTCATGTGTACATTATGAGAACGCGTTTGTTGTACCATTTCATTGTCCTCAACCGTGCAATCTGCAAGATTGTCTTCGCGAAAGTGTACATACACACCCTTTCATGCAAAAGGACTTGCTACTTTTGGCTTGTCAAATTATCAAACCTCAAATGGAAGATCAGAGCTACCTCTCCCTTCTTTCGGTACATTTACTGCCGTTCAATACCAATAATAACAGACAAATCAGGGAAAATCAGCGAAATATTGAAATCCAGAATTGTAATGCCTCTTGTGTACTGCAGCATTCATCCTCATGCAGATGGGCTGGATGAAATATTTTCTGTTTTAAATGTCAAGAGTTACAGCTTGTCTTTTTTGTTGCCATTTTTTAACCTTCATTGCAGTGAGATATATCACGGGGAACTGGGTCAGCTTTTTCAGTTGATTCTGAACTGAAAGAGAATAAACAAAGAACATAACAAAGTGGAACCGCGAAGCCGCGATATCATCCGATGAAAACATATTTTGAACCGGACAGTTTTTGTACCAGCTTAAAGCTACCGGTAAGTACTTACATTTTTCTACGAGATTTGCATTGGCGATGATTACAAGGCGAGTCAGGTAGGCCCACAAACACCAGTAAACTTACAAGATTTTTGTTGTATCTATCATAAACGTTAGGACAGAGCGGCCTGAAATTACCATATTTAAAAGGAACAAACAATAAAAAGCTTATTATTGAAACGGAACGGAACAGGCATCCAAGAATAATACCGGTTCGGTTCAGCGCTTAATGCACACTGCAGGTTTATGCTTGTTGTAAGATGTCCGGTAAATAATATACCGTGCATACTATATACCTTCAAAAATACTGTTGGTATAACAGGGCCGCTATGCCTAGCGATCTCTAGTATCTAGTATCTAATCTAATATATATGTATAGTCTCTGGTCAACAGAGGGGCAAGGAAATCACATCATTCAGTAGCAGATAAACCAATTGGCCCTCGGCCCCCACAGTGCCCCATATAAATTTGGGGGGAGGGGTCAAAATTGGCAGGCTGTGCTCATGCTCATGCTCATGGTTGTTTTTCCTTCAAGCCGACCACAATCCGCGACTGCCCATCGGAGATATGCTGATAATCTATCGGAGCTCCGGCTAATTCAGATACTCCCGATAAGCATAATAAATTAGCAGGTTTTAGCGGAGTGAGCGCGTTGGCTAGCGGAGCTGTAGCGTATCGGCGTTTTATCAGACAAGAAATATCGGGTTTTTTGGACACTTCATTTAATTAATTCACTTTGTTCACTTAATAGGCCAATGCATACCCACATTCATTCGCCCCTCCCCCTCAACATTGCTTGCATGGGCGGTGGATGGGAGGAAGGCACTTAGGTTCGAGGACTCGGCAGCAAAACACTGACCTCCCTGTCTGGCAAAACACCTCCCTCCCCCAGTGGCGTACTGAGGTTGGTCCGGAGGCAAGCTTTAACATGCAAAAAGCCTAAAAATGTTTGCCCCCTCGCAGGGAGATGGGCAACAGCTCGGTCGGCCCAATGGTCCATCCGCCACTATACCTCCCCCAACATGCTGTAGTTATTCCGGTGCAATTTGCGGCTCGTTAATCTGCCACTGCATAAATTATGCAGCGCGTGCAGAAAACGCACAACCGTTGTGCGGTATACTCTACACGTCGGCCGCGTGATTCGTTTCAAGGTCACACGAAAATGTGTGCCGCTACCTTTGCTGTTATTAATTGCTTATAATGAACCACTGCGCCGATTGAACACGGGTATGCAGGGTACATATATCATTGCTGATACACGTTTTATTAAGTATTACGTAGTAATATTTACAACAAATTGACGTACAGTAACAGTAAGGGGGAACTTACAAAGCCCAACCAAAAGCAATATGAATTAACAATATATCGATATGGCCGATGCATCGAAGTAAAGATTTGGAGCGTTAAAATACCGGCACGCCAAATACCAAGCGTCGAGCAAAAGTGGAGAGAAATGGACCCGCCATCTTCCAACTGGGTCCTTGATCTTTGTGATTTCTAGAACGCGGTGGTTGTATCGGCGCTCGACGGATCCGATAAAGGATTTCACCTGAACATAAAAACAGCACAACGTAAAAACTCAGTCCAGAAAACAACGGTTTAACATTTTGCTCTCTCTATAAGATAGCAGTCTTAACTTTTTTATCCCTATCGAAAAATATTCCTATTCTCCTTAAATACGCAAATCGAATTTTGGTATTCCAGCAATGCATAAACTTACCTTCCCCATCCAATGGGTTTGCCAAGGTGAAAGCATCAGCGCTAACAAGAAATCCCAAGAACAACAGAAGGGCAACCACATTAAAATTCATTTTAACGTCTCTATTTAGTTGAAGGAAGAGGAACCACAGCAGAATAAACAGAGGAACAGTAGAGTTCTTCACGGTGCAGTGAAGGATCATTTAACAGCATTTATATTGGTTAGGAAAATCCGGTAACATTGTAATAATGTTCCATGTTCTGACTTAATTTGACTTCGGTGTTCTTGGTAGATCAACAAAGCCATAGCTTCACTAGGCATGTGTCGTCACACCAGCGAGTTTCCTTGTACTGGCCGGGTGAATTTTGTCGGTATTTATGCCTTGTAGATGCGTGCAAAAAATTAAATCCGAAATTTCGCTCCAGGGTTAGAACTTATACAAACAGAACAGAACTGTTTAGAGAGAGAACTTCCGCACCACGTTGTTAGGATAAATCGTCGGACAACTCATTTCGTTTGCCTTCCTACGACTGAATCGATGCTACTACTGTATTCACTTTAGAGAAACGGCAAATGATGTTGATTTTTGTCTGTAAAGGAACATTTTTCATAAACGGTGCGCAGACTTTAATTAATTTTTTTAAATTAGTACAATGTCAGTGATGATTTAAAAAATTTAGTTGGCGACTGTAAAAAAACTGTAAAAAAGCGGTTTATTGAAATACAATAGATAAAATTATTTAGACAACATCCTACCTCAAATTGAAGGTGGAATCAATTGGTATTGGTTAAATATTTTTCAGGCACCAGGGGACGGAGCTACATGCCAACTCTGGATAGCTTGACCGGAAATTTTGACCATTTTAAAAACTGCCTATAACTCCTCACGAAAAATATTTGACTTATGCAAATCGCTGAATCCAAATTAAATTTCGAATTGGACAGTATCTCCTTATGGTTCCTGGAGAGATCTGTTTGCGGTAATGGTTGTCATGTTTTGTATTCCTCGTAATTATGGGTTTGGCGTTTTTCCGCAAAATCATCAGCCGACACAACTAGCAAGAACGGATATATATCAGCCATTTGGTCAAAAACAGGCAGCGTGAGAGAGAAGCCAGATAAAGACGGGAAATCAAAAAAGCCGGGTGTTGGACTTCTGGAATTCAGGGAAGACGAAGTACAAAAAGCAGGATATCGCTCCAACCAATAGTGAGAGAGAGAAATAGAGAGAGAAAGTGGTAGGAAAAACGGAAAACGGAGCTGTACGGTAAATCGTCGCTCAAGATAAAAAACAAAACTAACGCTTATTTAAGTTGCTACAGGCACCACCAAAAACATTGTGCAAGCTTCCAAGGACACACGAAAACATCAACTTAGATCGTCGAAAGAATCACAAGGAGGTTTTGCTGGCAGCCTGTATAGCATGTACGAGCGGGGGGCAATGGTCAGCTGTTATGTTCAGCGGCGACTCGAAAACTCTTGCCGAATAGCTGAAAGGACAGACATTCTATGTGAATCTTGCATTTCGTTATTAATATGTATGTATGAGAGTATTTCTGTCTGTCATGTCTGCCTGTCCGCCAAAGACGAACCTTCTATGAGATCAATCTTCAGCTTATTCATCTCCCGACGCATTTCCGTCAGTATTTCTTGCTTCACACGCTCGAGATCACTGGCGGAGACGTCCACCACGTCGATATTGCTGGACCTCGTGCTGTCGAGATCGGTCGAAAATGAGAGAACCCTAACGAACAAAAGCAAACTCAATGAACCTATTGACAGTCAAAATTATGCCGCGTTAACCGGAGATTCTAATCAGTAGAGCTGCCGACGTACTTCCGAGGCATCTTTGGCGATTCAGGCCCGTTGACGGCGGTATTGCTGTTGTAGGCATTGCCGTTTCCGTTAACCTGTAACTTGGCAGTGGACGGGGTCTTGGAGGCATCTCCCCAGCTTTTTTTCTCAACTGCGAAACAAAGAAGCTACAGATCAAAGGCCATGGCCAACTTAAAGCTATATTGACTTACCAGGTGCAGATGTCATTTTTGGCTGTGAGGCTTCAAATGAAATATCTTCCACTCCAGTCCGGTCCTGTTTGGCTCGGCTGTAAATAAAGCACACATGTGAATACTTTATCTGACCCTCTGTCTGTCTGTCTGTCTGTCTGTCTGTCTGTCTGTCTGTCTGTCTGTCTGTCTATCTATCTATCTATCTATCTATCTATCTGCCTGCCTGCCTGCCTGCCTGCCTGCCTGCCTGTCTCTGTTCCTCTTGGACTTTCTGTCTGATTACGCTAGCGTCTCGAATTCTGTTCAATCTTACCGGCGTGCAAGCGTAGCCTGCATCTCACTGATCAGCCCATGCTGACCACCACCACCGCTATTGCCATTCCCACTCCCATTACTCCCTGTACTGCCAATGCTCCCGTTGTCCTTACTCGTTCTCCTCAACGTGGCATTTTGCAGGGCATTGGCGAAGGAATTGCTCTGTCCGTTCAAGTTGCTCGGCACCGGAGGTGGCGGCGGAGGGGCCGGTGGTGCCTTACCGCCGACTGCCGGGGCAGGCGGCGCTGCTGGCGGTCCGGATGAGGGTATCCGATAGGAATCGGACTGCATACCGTTTGCAGCACTGCCGTTTGACTGAATGGATTGCTGGGAGGTATAGGTGCTCGATCCGGAGGCAGGGGTGCGGTTGGACGAGGGCGCTACCGGAATGGTAATGGCGTTTGTCTGAGCCGCATTACTGTTCGATGGAGGCATGTCTGAAGTGAAAGAGTCAGTCAGTTAGTTTATGGGGCTAATAGAATGCGAGACAAACACACAGAGAGGCAGTTAGACGGAGAAGCAGACACTCATACAGTCAGACATTCAGCAGACAGACAGACACACACACATACAGATGGGCAGTCAGACAAACCGATAGACAGGCAGGCAGGAAGGTATGCAGACTGACGGACAGACAAAAAAACGGTCAGCGGTGCAGGTAAATAGTTAAAGAGAAATCCAGGCAGAGAAATAGACCAATGCAAAACGGCTACAATCGATTGCGAGTGTACTCAGGTGACAATGACAATCAACGAGAGAACACATACTTGTAGCAGTATGATAAATATTATTGCTGTTCGTTGAAGCCGCCGAGGAGGAATGCCAGTCGTTGTTGCTGCTCCGCGATCCATAGTTGGCGTCCTTTTGTGTCGGCGAGTAGTGGTCATCTTCCGTTTGAGCACTGCCAAGCACACACACAAACAAACAAACATGAAAAACATCAGCAAAGCACACAAGCACGCGGCATGGAGCACTGCACAAACTCAAAAGGCCGATGACAACGAACGGACTAGTGTTCAATTAAACAATTTTACAATCATTTCAAGTGTAAAGTTAAAATATATCATTAACGAAATCTAAATAAGAAACTAAATTCAATTTAACGCACGGTCAAGGAAAACTAACATTTGCAAGATCACTGTTAACTTAGTACAGACAATTATTTGTAATTATTTGATAATATTATAATTAGAATCAGAATTAAATCAAAAACAAAAAATACTTAAATAAAATAAAAACCCATCAAAATAATTCATCTTTTGATAGCTGACATCAAAATAAGGAACATTTTTTTACTCGCTTCATTTTGTGGGAAAATAAAAAGACCTTTTCAATATATGTCTAATATGGTACTATTCGGATTCGATGAGGTACTTGGACGGACGTCATCAAGAGAGGGGGAAAACAGCATGCTAGGTCAACAATAACATACAACTTTCCGCGTCCGTAAATATCGTGCTGGTACTGGTCCACGACGTCACTGCTGCTGCTGCTGCCGTTGGTCAAATGGTGGGAGCTGGCGTGGCCGTTTCCGTGATGGCCGTTCGTCGTGGGGTTGTTTACCAGCTGGGTGTAGAGCGAGGTAGTGTTGACGATGGTGGAGGAGTTGCCGTTCTGCTGTTGCTGCCTGATGTTGATGGTGCTCGCCGTGGCCGTGACGGCATTGCTGGACTCGTAACGACTGTTGTTCGTCAAGCCTACCAACGAAAAAAATAAGACAATACATGAGGGAAAGAAAATACCTAGCTCTATAATAGAGCGCCAACTTATATAAATGTCTGTCTGTCTGTCTGTCCGACTATCTGTCAGTCTGTCTGTTTCTACGTCTTCCTGTCTGTCTACATGTCTGTTTGTCCGTCTGTCTGTCTATCTGCACGTCAGTCTTTCTGCCTATCTGTCTGTCTATTTGCACGTCGGTCTGTCGGTCTCTCTCTCTCTCTATCTCGGCCTGTCTGTCTGTCTGTTTTTCTACCGCCTTCTGATCATCTCCTTTCGCCAAGGAGACGTCATTTCGGTCAACCCTGCTGGCTGCCAATTAAGCATGTCTGTTATATGTTTGTTTATTACAGCACATACGGCCGCACAAATGATCCTAAGGGGTTGTGTGAACGGAAACGAACTACCAACCCGAATCGGCACGGCCCATGGGAAAGATCGTCGATGAGGTCGCACAGTCAGACAGACACACACATCGCGGTCTCACTTACCGGGTCCGCCGCCAACAGTAGCCCCGACCACCGAACCACCGCTACCAGCACCAGCTAAGGCGAGTGCGTTGAGTGTGCTGACGGCGTCCGCCATGGCCTGGGCGAACGCGTCTGCCTCATCTTTGCTTTGAAAGTTGAGGCCGTAGACCTGCCGTTGGTCACGCCACTGGTGGAAGGTGGGTGTCGCTTGGTTGTACTTCAGGCCCTTCGGAATGGCACAATTGATGACCACCTGAATGAGAAGCAGAAGCAGAAAAAAACAAACACAGTTAGGTAGCGGTCATAAAAACTGGGCATCCATTCACATGGACAGAAAGAGAGATAGACACACATATGTAGACAACGCGACCTGTGACACGAGATATGACTATGAACTACGCCAGTGGAAGGAAAAAAATGAAATATATACTATTGATGCCCCCGCCCGAATGCGTGTGCCGATTCACGGTCGCCGGCTGGTGTTGTCTTGTGTGTGCCCCCGGATTCGTTCGACATTATTATTTTTCTCGTAATTGTCTAAATTATCATGATTGAATGTCGAAATGGCAATAGATACCTGCTTGTCCAAATACAAGACAGACAGTCTAAAGATGATAGATCACCTCCCTGTGCCTACTGGTCTGCCTTACTCTTGTCTGACTGTCTGACTGTCTGACTGTCTGTCTGTCTGTCTGTCTGTCTACCTGTCTACCTGCCTGTCTGCCTGCCTGCCTGCCTGCCTGTCTGCCTGCCTGTCTGTCTGTCTGTCTGTCTGTCTACTTGTCTGTCTGTCCGATTAATGCCACACTACACCTGCCCTGTGGAAGTGCATCTTTGCCAGCTGGTGTTTTTTGTTGTTAATCCGACTGACGATGTCTCTGCGGCTATTCTCTCACTACTGTCTGCTTTCCCACATATCCAGCCAGATGGCCCAGCCGCCAAAGTGCTTTCAGATGTGGTCATAAAAAAATTTAATACGACCACAAGCACCACCGTGCAGCACACCGAGATTGACACACTCCGTCCTTCACCTCGTGGTCTTGAAGTTTGCGGCCGACGACACGAAAGGTATGGTTGCTCTGGTGGTGATAAATCTGCACCCGAGCAAGGCCATTCTGCATGGCGTTCCCGGCGGGGATCCAGCGCTTGTTCACATCGTCGTACACCATCACTGTTGCGTGGGCCACCACCGTCGCTAGCTCTGGAGAAGAACTGTAGGGTGAAAGAAAGACAGGCATCAGATAGATGACTCAGAATTACTATTTGCCCGTCGGTCTGTCTGTCTGTCTGTCTGTCTGTCTGTCTGTCGTTCTGTTTGTCACTCTGTTTGCATGCCTGGCTGTTGCCTAAATAAGGATAAAAACCGATTATTAAAAATCTCGTCACGTGATACTCCATCTCAGGGGAGAGTACTGGGTTATTTCAAATGCCGCAGTGCTTGCTTTTGAAGTTGATGTTTGTCTGTGTCTAGCAGTGGGGAAAATTGAGATTGTCAAACAGAGAACAACTTTAATGGGCCAAAATATGGGTGATGTCAATGCGCTCTAATCTCACACTTCACTGGCTGCCAATAAAAAGGACTTTTCTGTATGATTGCGGGGAGAGTGTAGACTTTATAGCGCCATATATCGGTCGGCTTTTGACTGGCGTAACTTTTTGAGGGGAAGAGGGAGGGGAGACTCTTTTTGAAGGACTTTAAAACGAGCACGGCTGTGGCCTTTCTTCTTGCTGTGAAAGAGAAGGAGCGATAAATCAAATTGGGCCACGGATGGAATTATTATGCCAAATGTTTTTTCGATTACTCATCGATTGCGTCCAGTGAATTTTTCATGAATTTAATTAACAAGCCGGAAATAAAAAAATTCTAACAAGCCACGAAATTTAACAATTCGATATATATTTATTTTTTACCTAATAAATTCTTACAGATTAATTAATGCTATTACGAAAAAAACTTCCGGCAGGCATGATCATCTCGTGGAACTTCAATTTATGAATTTAGAGATTAAACGACAAATTCAAAATATCAAAATTCTAATGCTTTTAGATGAATGAAAATAATGTTAGGCTAAATTTTGAACAAACTATAAATGTTAAAATAAACACGGAAACTATTAAACAAGACAGACATCCTGGTAAAGGCACGTATGATTCATAGACAGGCAGGAGGCTAGGCACAAAGACAGGCCGAAAACCTCAAAGGAAGGCAGGCAAAGAGATCGGTAAGCATACCATTGCAAGCAGACAGCAACAAAACATACAGATAGACAGGCAGATAGACAAGCAGGCAGACAGGAAGACAGAGATAGAAAGACAGAAAGACAGACTGAGACAGACAGACAGACAGACAGACAGACAGACAGACAGACAGACAGACAGACAGACAGACAGACAGAGACAGGTAGACATGCAACAAACAGACAGAAAGAGACATAGACAGATAGACAGATAGTGGGACAAACAGACAGAGAGACAAAAAGACAGAAAGAATCTAATGCAGCAATGTCAAAAGCAAAAACAAGGAACAGATCCAGACCTCAAAACGAAACAATGAAGCTGACAGCTATCGAAACAGTTTTGAAAACAAACGGTCGTTGCAAAATAACACGCATTTTCAAAAAAAGACGATTCCGGTTTTCAATGCGCAGCAGCGAAATTCCATTTTGTCCAAACAGATCCTCAATCCCCCCCCCCCTACTTCAATCCGATCGAATGTGTGAAAAACTGTGAAATCAATTACAAACGGACAGGCAAGCGAGGGAGAGAGAGAGCTAGCCCCCAAGGCCCAACACTCAATAACCGGAAACGAAACCGAAGAATAAGAAGACGAAGCAGACCACACCGACCCACCTCATCGCTGTGGCAGCCTGTTGTTGCTCGATCACCATGAGAGAATCCGCGTTTGCGTAGCCGGAGGGGAAGAAGAGAGCGCGCTCGATCTTCAAACAAGCCAGGCAGGGGAAGAAACTCTAGTCACTGCAGTTTAGTCACTGTAGTTTAGTCACTGCAGAGCGGGGATAAAATGTCGGGGACGTCCGGGAGACTTTTTCCGCATTTCATCTATCAAATCCACTCACTCCTCCGACCAATATCATAACTCCATGTTGTGCGTGTGTGTTGTCACACAAATTCAGAGCGAGTCCGCACACACAAACAAGAGATAATCTCTCTCCACCCGGCGAGAGGAGTCATCCACCCACGTCCACTCCCAATGAGTCCTTCCCCGCGGAAACAAGTCACCACAGTTTTGTCTGCAAATACAGATACGAAGGTTAAATAAAGTGACGTAAATTTTGTTTGGCTGAAAAAAAGTTCTGTCGAGATCGATAGATGTTGCATTTCTACTGTCCAAACAAATAATGCAAATCGACTCAATAAACTCGGTCAATCAAAGGCACACATCGATCATACCAATAAAGTCAATCAATCTAGGGCCCGAGCAATTATAATTATAATTGCCAGTCAAGAAAAATCAAAACGCTGACGAAGAAGGCAGGAGAATCAGGCAATAAATACGACACACGAACATAGCATAACAAACGACTCAATCAATAATCAATCTATTGCAACCGGTTGCGCAAAAGGAGCCGATCAATCAATTAAGCAGGACTGTGAATGTGAAAGTTCACTAGGTCAGGAAATAAAACCTTCTAAAAGACAATTACTTTCCACTAGAAACAAGCGAATGTAATTTGAAAGCCTTGAGAATATTAATAATCCCACGATATAGCAAAATTGTTGCGAAGTTGATGAAATGACAGAATAAAAAATATTTGCTGAAAATCAAGCAATCAATCGAAAAAGCTTACAGTAGAAACGCCGCAAACTCATCGGCAAGCACATCGGACGCAAATGCGAAGCTTATCAAAAAATTATATTTGTCCATACAACCTCAGGAATCTGTGCTTCTAAGGAAATTCTTCGAAACAGGATAAAACTAAGAAATCGGAGAATTCAGCGTAAGCGAAAGCAAACATACACATCAAGACAAGCAATCAATCAACGCTAGGAGTAGGATGCAAACTCGTCACAACTGACTTACAACTGACAACTTTTAGCGAAATAGCAGTTTTGTAAGAGTTATTCATGCTTACCGACCTACTGATAATCTACCAAAGCGTCAATAAAATGATTCTAACAAAAAAACAGCGAAAAACAGCAATGAAACGGCAAAATCAGGCAAAACGATCAAACCAATTGTTCAAATGACAAACCAATCAATCCACCGGAAAATGCAACTGCAAATTCAGTTTGACCAGTCAGTCAATCGGACAAAGCAAGTGAAATGTGGCCTTATTACAGGAAAATTCATTTTCACTTACCTGTTTAATGACAGATAACTCCGTCCGAAATCCCATTAAGCTCGAAAGAAGCGCAAAAAGAGGAGCATAAATGCCGGAAAAACGACTGCGAAATTGCGTACACGTCTAAAGACGGTGTAAATAATCCAGGCAAAAATATCCAAGCGACCCAGTTTGACTTTCTTTTCTCTTCACCTGTCCCTTGTGTGCAGAAAGTAGATCCCGACAACAAACGGCAGATGCGGCGAGGGAGGACGACCGATCGAACAAACTCTCTTTTACATACGGAGGAAGGAAAAGCGAGTGCGCTCAGTGTAATAAAACAACGCCGAGGATGTCTAGACAAAAGTTGTGAATAGAAAAGAGAGAGACGCGCTTGTGGTGTTGATCGAGTTAGAGGCCGTCGCTTCGTACGCGAAAAATGTGTGGGGAAGAGAGACGTGCTCACAATACGTGATGTAGGCTCTAAGTCGGTCCTCTAATATTTACAAAGGCATTTTCAGTGGGCGGCTCTAAAGTTGGCCACCAAGGAATGTGGCCATGTTTATACACCGGACACGGCAGTGGCAGTGGCAGCGGTCGTGTCGTGGTCAGATAGACAGAGAAAGAGAAAAAGAGAGAAAGAGAGAGGAACCGAGAACAGTCGGGGGAGGTGTTAGTTTTAGCGAACTCCCGCATCCGCATACTTGGAAAGTAGGTCATCAGCCGAGCTGTCATGTGCTGGCTCCTCTCTATGCACAAGAGTGTAATAGAAGAGTCCCGCGATTTTGGAGGGAATTACAAGTCCACGTCCAAACTTTGACCAACACGTACTGTAATCCGCGCTGTGAGACTTATTTGGGACGATTTTCAGGGGGGAACCCAGAATGTTTCCGCTTTATACTTTTTTAATTAAGCTATAATTATAATGATTTTCAAAATTAATTTCATCTGTCAAGACAAGAAAGATTTTTTTTGGCAGAATTTCAAAGTTGGGAAAACACTGGAAGATTCCATTTCCCCTTATTGTGACAGCAAAAACTTCAATTTTGGGAAATGGGTAATTTAAAGAATTTTGACACTGCCCTTCTCAAAATTCATTTTCAAATCGATTGTCATCAGCAGAATCTTTTTCTGGACGTCAGGGGGCGGAGCTGCAGGTCGTTGTTGAACCCGACCGGAAACTTACGATATTCCAGAAATAATGAATCGCTTCGCCCCCTGACGTCCAAAAAGGATTCTGCTAGTACCAAACAATTTGAAATTGGTCATTCAGAGGGATAATTTCAAAATTCCTAAAATGAAATCATTCTTCATAAATGAAATTTTTACTGTCAAAATGGACTCATCCAATGTTTTCCCAACCTTGAAATTCTGCCGAAAAAAATGTTTTCATATCCTGACCGATTACATTAATTTTGAAAATCATCATAATTATAGCTGTATTGAAAAAATATAAAGCGGAGACATTGTGGGTTCCCCATCTGAAAATCGTCTCAAGTGAGCGGTATAGTCCGGCTCATCCGGTCACATGGTTTTTGTAAAAACTTTGATTTTTAAAAAAGGTTTAATTTTACGATTTTCGACACTAACATATAATATGCTGGCATTAGCAGAATATTTTTTTCATGTCCGAGGGCGGAGCTACGGGTCATTTCTCGTATATCATTCCTTGAAAATTTCCGGTCTGGTTTGACAATGGTCCATAGCCCCGCTACTGATACCGAACAATAGAATATGTCAACGCCATTGGATTTTAAATTGAATTCTGGAATGGAAATGTTAAAAATCATTCCGAAAATAAAAGTTTTCACAGTCACAATTAGGGAAATTGGAATTTTCTTGTGTTTTCCCAACTTCGAAATTACACCAAAAACTATGAGTAGTTCTTTATACACCTGTAAAATAAATCTTATCATCAGTAATATTGTACATATGCTGTATTAATATCTGTATAAGGGAATATATTTATATAATATCTTCTGTATTTATTTATAAAATGAAACGGAGACATTCTGCGTTTTCCGTCTGAAAATCGTCCCAAGTTAGGCCAATGCAATAGGTCAAGCCCAATTCCATGAAAGAGCGGGCTCATTCGATGTTGTTTATGAGAAGATTACAATATGGCCACGTGGTCCGCTTTAAAAGCAGATCGAGGTGAATAACTGTAAGTTCATGGTATTTTCAAATGCAACTGAAGTGTGGTCGCCTGCAGGAAAGAACTACACGTGGCGTCCGAACATTTCTCACGTCATGTGTGTCTGTATGTCTTTATCTGTGTGTGTACGTGTTGTGTGTCTGTGTCAGTGTGTGGCCCCAGAGAGTAACATATTCAGCAAAATATCCCGACAAACAAACCACGCATGCGGGCGCGATCGAAGATTCCAACAGTGTGGTCAGCGAATTTTTCCCCTCACAATTGCAAGAGCCCGCGTATTCTAATGCCCTTGACCTCCCCCGCATCCGTCGCTCACTATCTCTTTTAAGTCTAGGAGGAAAATATATATAAATATTAATATAGTGTGTATGTAATCAAAGTTGAAAAGTTTTTAGGTCGCAGAGAAGAAAACAATTCGAACTCGAGGGTAGAACATTTCGGCGCACCCACACACGTGCCAGCGCCGGCCCCTTGCCGGCAATTTTTTTCCCAGTATAGGTCTCATATATGTAGTGACTGATGACCTTTGAGCTGTACTACCGCACATCCGTTTCTGCTTTTTTCCCTGTATACTATTCCGGTAGTGAAGCTTTGAAAGAATACACCGCCGTGTCTGACTTAGAGCTGAGGCATCAAACCATGCAACGATGTATTGCTTGGGCGATTTTTCCAACGCACCCCGGACTTCCGTCAAATACATCCAGACCACGTAGTCGTACACCGTACCGGGATATCTTGATCGGATAATCGGTAAAGTGTTTTTGAGGCGTTAAACAACAGGCCACAGTCGGAGAGGAGCTCGTTTGACCGTTTTCTTCTCCCTTTACAGAGCCACAACGGTTCGTTTCCTTTGTAGAGCAACTCGGGAAGCCTCAACCCCAAAATCAGAGTCTGTTTTTTTGTCCCACCGCAAAGCTGATGAAGCATTGCCTCAATTGTATGAGCTCGGAAATAAGTGCTCTCGACAAATATAACGGAGATCGCCTTCTACAAAATACTGACAATCTTCCACACATTTCTACGCAACTTTCCCCGAATTTCAGTGAGCTGCTTTTTCAAGGACAACTCTGCTCCCGACTCTGCTGAATTTTTCCTGGGAACACCCTCGACGGACACACAACTTCAACTACACGACGTAGACAACTTCATCACAAGACGTTGGCAATTTTTACTTGGATTGTGCCGTGGCCGATGTGTTCTCCCACATAGACCGAGAAAATATCTAGAAATTCAGTGCCGGAACTGACAAATTATCGAGAAAAAAAATTGCTAGATCTCTCAGTGGAATGGATTCGTGATGAGAGGAGCGAGTTACGTGCGTGAGAACCCTGAAGTTGCACACCCAAAATGCGATGATGATCACGGCCCGATTTCGCCAGTATTTATTTGCGAAATAATATTGCTGTGAAACATCTTATACTGGTGGAGCTTACACAATATTTTGTGGAACTAACCAATTACTTCGCATTTTATTCGCCGTGCAGTTATCGCGATAAATGGATCCGGTATTGGCGGATTTCGTGGCTGGCACGTTGGGTGGGTGTGCAGGAGTCATTGTCGGATATGTAAGTCATGGCTTGGTTCGTTGGTTTTATTTTTTATCCTAAATTGGAACAAAACTAGTTAGGCAACTTAAAAATATTAGAAATAATAATGAAAACGCAACTTTTTGAAATTAAAGATGATTTATCGCACCATCAGTTCAACATTATCGGTGCAGGTTTTGCTTGGTGGGCTAGAACGTTTCATGATCAACGAGCCGGAAAGACCTCATGATTCAGGGCGTGTATATATACAAACGTATAATTAACACTCCACAAAATTTTCTGGAAACGAAAAATCATCCTATGCTGAAGTGATTTTTATGGGCAGGACTTTACTGGTAGTTAAACAAGATGAAACTGAAGTAAAAATATTTGAACAGAATTTTCTGGTACTGCACAGCTCTATGAAACTTTGAAAATGTCCAGAAATCTCCTACACAGCCTGACAAAGAAAAATTTGTAGTGGGGTTGAAGTTTGGCAAGCCAGGCAGAGCGCAGCAATTATCCATAAATCTTAAAAAATATAGTCATATGCACGAAACATCACAAAAAATTGTTTTGAATTAATACTTTTAGCTTCGTGTGCTTCCCATTATATAATATACATTCATGATACAAAATCCGTAAAGATTTTGTAATGATTGCTGAGACGAAACCATGGGTTTCGAAGCGACCAAATGATTTTATTTTTCAAAAATCCTAAAAACATTACATTTTTTTAACTTCACCTCAAAAATCTTATATTTTTTGTCCTACCAGAATATATATTTCCCCTAAAATGTGGTTTATGGATTAATTTTCAAACCGCATTAAATCGGCCAAAAAATAGGCTTTGCTGGCGAGGATTCTCCTTAATTAGTTTTAATCCAGTGTAGAAGATTTGGAGGTCTGATAAGTACTAGTGCGGCCTGATACCACACTCTATTGGTCTTGGCTGACCTTCGGCAGAACGGGTTTGTACATAACTTGGAGCAAAATAGCACACTATTCGGAACTAAAAGTACAATTACGTTAAAAAAAACAAAGTTTCGCATGTAAACTGTAACTTTATTGCTTTTCTCCTATGATACAGCCATTGGATACCGTCAAGGTACGTCTTCAAACCCAAAGTGCCGCCGCCCCTCTCTACAAAGGCACCTACCACTGTCTCTCGACTATCGTCAAAAACGAATCCTTTTGGGGCATGTACAAAGGTAAAGAACTTGCATTACAAAATAGGCGTACAACTGTAATCATACAGCACATTATAACATAACAACATTTAATTAATAAATGCATGACTCACAATGACGTTTTACGGGCTCCCTGTAGTACTCAGAGACTCGTTTAGGTCCTTACTGGTCGAAACCAGGACCCCTCACGGCAGCGCCCGGGGTGGGCAAATAGGCAAAATGCATTTGTTTCAAGACTAAATCCAGAGTTCGGTCTCTTTTCCCTTATTATTAGATATTTGTGGGGGTCTAGTTTCCAGTGGCCCCATGGGAGCTCAAAATATCTTCAAAAATTATCACCATCAGTTTTTCGTTTAAATTTAGGGTTTGGTTAGGTCAGTTATAAATTTTTATTGACGATGCATATGAGAGGCTCAAAACATTCAAGAACGGTCCAAATGTGAGAAAAAACTGATGCTTTTTATAATGTTTTGAAATCCCGGAAGGCGCCTGGAAATCAGCCCCCGCACCCCCACAAGTTCCAAATGATAAGGGAAAAGAGACCGAATTTCAGACTCAATCCTAAAAAAAATGCATTTAGCCCCTTCGCCCACCCTTTGGGGCTGCCGTGAGGGGTCCTGGTTCCGACCAGTAAGGACCCTAAATGAGCCTTTGTCTGTACTGGAACATTATTTTAGTTTAGATCAAAGAAGTTTCGAATAAAAAATTTGCTAGAAATTTAAGCCGACGCCTTCCCAATCCATCTAGGTATGTCCAGTCCCCTTTGCGGAGTGGCTGTCATTAACGCCATCGTCTTCGGCGTCTACGGCAACTCGATGCGCTACCTGCAGCAGAATACCCTCACTAACAACCTCATCGCGGGCTCTTTTGCCGGAGCCGTCCAGTCCCTCATCTCCTGCCCCATGGAGCTGGCCAAGACGAAGATGCAACTGCAGGGTGTCCTCGGCCCGGACCCGATGAACGCAATCAAATCCGGCATCCTCCAAAAACCGGCCCTCTACAGGAGTCCCGTTGACTGCTTGTGGAAGTTGTACTCGGAACACGGTCTTCGTACCTTCTACCGCGGCTTCTGGGTGACTATAGCTCGAGAGGTCCCAGGTTTTGGATCGTACTTTTTTTCTTACGAGTACCTGACACGGATAATGACACCCCATGGGACATTTGATGCCAGGGGAAATTATGTCGAGGTATTGTCAATTTAAAAGACCGTGTGTATTTAAGTTATATAATGACAAACAGTTACAAGCATTTTACATGTCGTTCTTAATAATGAAGTGTTTTAATAACACTTTCCTACTTGAATGCTACTTTATTAGTGCTTATGTGCAATAATACATTTTTTAAAGTTAACTAATATTTCTTTTATTCTTTGCCAATAACAAATGAATGATTAATACATTAAAATTTGATGTTCGTATCCAATACTAATAGTAATTCCCCAGTATGTCCTGAAAATTATTTGTGTAGCTAAAAATTACTTTTACCATATCAATAACAATGCAGGTTTTTTAATAGAATTCTATGTCGTGAATCTACAGTATGACTTTTATAGGGTCAACTGGGAATTGGACGGCTAATGATGGCGGGCGGCTTGAGCGGGATCATCTCATGGCTGGTCTCCTTCCCACAGGACGTGGTTAAGTCGCGGTACCAGGCGGATGAGCAGTACACATCCGCAAGGCAATGTATGGTGATGAGTTATCGCACAGAGGGTGCGGGGGTCTTTGCTCGCGGACTGTGGTCGACCATTTTAAGAGCCTTCCCGACGAATGCGGCGACGCTGACAGTGGTGACGTTGTTTTTGCGATATGTTGGAGATTTGAATGACGACAAGTACCTGCAGGGTATGATGCTGTAGTACGCTTTTTGTTAAAGTACCGTACTCATTCTAGGTGGTATATTTTGTTGCTTTTGCTCGGCAAGAGCTCTTCGATCGAAACCGGTGTACGTGTTCATTTGTTTGACGGATAAAAAATCGAGCTCACGAAAGGAACGATTGTATCGGTAAAATCTACACGGCTCATTTAGCACCAGGTGAAATGGATTTGCTTCACAATTAAAGCAATAGTCTAATTTTTCTAACATAATTTGTCAACATTAACAAATGTTTTTTAATTTAAACATCTTTTAATATAACCGATTAGTACGTACGAGAATTTAGACGAGTTATAATTATTTCATCAGCAATTTAATTTAATTTAAAAAGTAGTAACAAGTAATTACAAAAATAGTTCAACTTATGTTTAATTAAAATTAATTCTCCATTGCGTAATGCAGAGGTGGCATTTTCGGTGGAACAAGATACAATTTAATTAGGAATTTCATGCGGACTTTTATATGCACGAAAATTCAGAATAGTCTATTGTTATCTACAGAAAGTACGTTTGCGGCGACTACAATTGCCAACTTTACGAAATAAGCGCTAAGACTAAAAATGTTCATTGAACTTTTTAAAAGTCAAATTTGTATGAAAATCAACTCACCTAGACATCTGCGCTTGAAAGAATTTAGGGTTTTGAGCAACGGTAAAGTTCTGAGACCCATTCATATTTGAGTACATTTTTGTGGTTAACGCCGTAATATAAAGCCGCCAATTGAACTTTCAGAGCATGACCTGACAGGATTTCTCCATCGAGCATAAGTGTACCTGATTTTGCCGTCAGAGGAGCCATCGGCGTCACAGTCTCCGTATGGGGACTTACTCTTTCCAGATGATCCAAAGATCTTGTGTTCACTCCCGTGTTTGCAATCGAAAAGCTCAATAAACCGACGACTAGCAACAGCAAGACCCAACAAAAAAGCAACGGAAAGCCGTTTAGTCGCATGTCTTGGCTATATGACTTCCACTAAACAAAAGAATGTAAAAGCAACAACTCAAAAGAGCAATTCCTAAGACTGGATCACCAAAAGCTAAACTGTGGACAATATGCTTTCACGTGAAAGGGGAGATGGGTTAATGCCAAAGCCTTATAGATAGCCAAACCAAAAGCCAGACATCCTAATTATAGATCTCGATGTGTCTCCAACTCATTAAAAACAGGGCGGTATTTCTAACCGACTGTATATTCAGTTGTTTTTCATCATGCGGGGCCCTTGGTTGTTCGTGCTTGTTTTGCGTTGTAATACTATTGCTACTGGTTTTACGGGAAGAAGGGGACCTTCCTTCAGACGCCCAGAACTGATGCCATTACATATCTTTATTTCTCATAAATTGAAACGTCACATCAACCAAACATGAGCACGAGAATATTTGAGCATAGTTTACAAGCGCAAACGTTCAACTGACACACATCCGATATATTTAAATTAAATCATACACGTAGCGAGGCAGTTAAAGGCGGGTATGATAATTTTAATCCGACGACGTGCGCTGGGCTCCTCTTGGCGGATCAGTCCAACGCCATTGTTGCTGAATGCTCGACGCAAGACTAATTTATATTCAAAATATAACGCCTGGCTCAAGACATCCAGCAGTCCAGCAGTCCAGTCTTTGGCAGATTCATGGGACGTACTGGCACCGCTTTGGGTCTTTTACGCAATTAACATTGGATCCGCCTCTGATGCTTGCTGTTTCGAACATAATGTCCTTTTGAGGTGCTGTTTTTCCTGAAAAAAAGTTCCGAAAAATCATTTGTCAGGATGGGACAAGAAATTATTGTTCCATACATAAGAAACACCGTATGCCAGCAGTGGCGCGTTGACCCAGTGTACCATGTGTAACGCGTATACCCCTCAGAAGTTCAAAAAGAGGGGTAAAAGGGCCTAATGCCTTCTTAGAATTGGTTTGGAAATAGTCAAGGTACCCCCATCTGACGATTTCATTGCAAAACAGGAATTATGGCAAATATTTTGAGAAAATAATTGCCAGCGGCGCCTTCTATAATACATTACACCATTATTAATGGCTTACAAAAAATTCATCAATAATATTTCACTTTTGCAACACATTCAGATGAGGATCATCTCATTTCTGTTCTCCTGAATTTTCAATCCTATCGGAAGAGGTTAAAATTGGATAAACCTTTGGATACTAGCCACTGTACTTTTATCAACATCACAACAAGAATCGAGCCTATGAAGTCAGAGGTCTTGGGTCCAACACCTCCAAAAGCTATGACGACGAGGAAATATTCATTAAAATTATTGTCTAATAAAAAATGCATAATTTCTTAATTTTTAGTTGTTTTAAGTTTTGGAGCTGTGACGCTATGTCAATGTAACTGGATTCTAACAAGCTCATTTCTAAACTGGTAAGTAAAAATAACTTTGTAATTCCGTTATGATATGTAACTTAAAAATCGTCAATTTCTTCAAAAAATGTCCACATTTTTCAGACTGACAAAACCTGTGTTTTTTATATTGATAAACAAACTGCCTGTGGCGTATGTTTCCCAAGTATAATAATAGTAAAACAATTTGGATAAATGCTTTACCGTGACTATAAACTACACAAATCACCATTTAATCAACAGCATTGCCTGCGGCGCTGTTTAATTATTCCATCTAAGACACCATCGCCCATTTTTTATTTCAAAATGCGCACGACTCAAACAGATAAAATTACAGGCAGTTCTAGAATACCTCGCACGGAATTCCAGTTCCCCTTCAAAGCTACACATAGTTCCGCCCCCTTGTATCTGAATAATACTGAGCTAACACCAATCGATGTAAAAGTGAATTTCGAATAGGACAACATTTAAAACAGTTTATTTTCAAATATGGACAGAGTTTCACAATAATGGCATTGCTACTGACTGGATTTATATGCCAAAAAAAAGAAGATACTGTCACAAAGACTCGTAATATTCTGCCAGCATACCTGATTTGGCGGTCAGTGAAACCGTCGCAACTTCTACAGGTCCTCCTCGGTTCAACGATTTTGAGTTTGCCATCGAAGAGCCCAACAGACCGACGAACAAAAACACCCAACAAAACAGCCAGGACAAGTCGTTTAGTCGCATTTCTTATCTGTGTTTTATGGACCGAGCAACAGGTATGTAAAATGCGTAACAGCTTTCAAATTTAATAAAAAGCAGAGCGCAAAAACAAATTACCAGCTGAAAAGGGGATCTCGATAATTCAAACGTTAGTAAAATGTAGTATAACACGTGAAGGCATCAAGTCGGATGCTTTTTGATTTTCCCTGATCAAAAACATCGACAACCACTTTCAGCCAGACTTGAGACTCGTATGAAAGTTCTTTGCCGATTATTATCTCAGTGATTTGCCTAGCTCTATCTTTTGCCGTGCTGGACAGCGTTTAGTGAGAGGCCCTGGCTTACTTTGGTTGGTCGGGTGAACTATTTTCAGCCATCCAGCTGAAGGCCTTTGATGTTTTGTTATCATCCAGTCTATACGAGGGACACTCCAAAAGTCTTGGCAATCGGTTATTTAACGTATATCGTGACTATAAAGTGCGTTCCAATTCTGGTATTGCAAGTATTTATATCGGCAACTTCTACATTATTTGTGAAAGTTTGTCAGATTACGGTCAAAGGCTTAAAGGGAAGAATTTTTTCTAGCGAAGAGTAGTTGACCGCAATGTAAACGGAAATTTTGTCCAGCGGCTCACACGCGTTTCAGCCATACTACGACGAAGGGGCAGACTAATTTCCTTATTGACGTAAACAGCTTAAGTGCCACAGTCGGCTGTAGTGGAACTGTTTCTTGTCTCATCTAGTAGCAAAATTTGTCTGCAGATAATGCGGCTGCAAACAGTAATGAGAAATGTATCTTCCAAAAGAAATTCTCAGAGCCCTGCATGCAGGTCCGTCAATTCGGATTTACCGCTTTTGAGGCCGTGAGCTTAGGCCATGAGCTAACTATCACTGTTGAGCGATCCGAAAAGCAGTTGTTTGGTGAAGAGAAAATGACCGAGTGCCTAGACTTTTGGAGTGCTCCTCGTATCAATGCGTCCGTACGCGTCTGCGGTATATTTACACGTAATGAGGATGCCTATAATACTACAACTTCTCAGAAATTACAATTGGATAGCTCGATCATTTTAAATTTTCAAAAAGGCGCATCATTTGAACCCTTCCAATTATGACTGGGTGGGTAGCAGACGGCTAGGGATATCAATCTATGTCCCAAAAGCCTTTATGATGTGGG
>LRSR01001429.1:0-12308 GCA_001579985.1 Hypsibius dujardini | reverse complement strand
CATCGCCTAATTTTGATATGTTGACTGCAGATCACAATTAGCGACAACGGCGAACCCTCCGCCTTGACGTCCACAACCCACGTCGTAGTGGCCGTTCAGGATGTTCAAGACTCTGCTGTGGCGGTCAGTTTCAAAATATTTTTTCATTACTAATTGATTAGATAATCATTATTATTGTTTCATTGCAGTTTTTGAAGGAGCATACGCAGCGTTATCAAGTGCCTGCCTGGAAGACACCGGGGTCCCTTCCGTTGCTGCGGATTGTTGCCTTCGACACGGACGTCGGGACAAATGCGGAAATCCGCTTTGCTCTCGCTGGACGGAAAACGGAAAATGACCGCTACAAGATCGACTCCAGCACGGGGGAAATCTTTGCGTTGCAGCCGCTGAAGATCGGGGAGGACTACGAAGTGGTGATCAAGGCATCAGACCCGGAAGATTCGACGCTGAAAAAGACGCTGCGAATTGTGATTGAAGCGTCACCTATTCCGTTGGCGACCACCAAACCGCCGAGGATTCAGTCTTCCTTCAACGCTCAAGTGCTGGAGAGTGATGCGGTTGGGCATATGGTCATCTTGCTGGAGGCGGAAGATCCGGATGGGGACTTTCTGTGGTACTACATCGTTGGTAAGCAGGCTTATCTCTGTTTGTCTGTCTGTCTGTCTGTCTGTCTGTCTGTCTGTTTGTCTGTTTGTCTGTCTGTCTGTTTGTCTGTCTGTCTTTCCATCTGTCTGTCTGCCAGCTTGTCTGTCTGCCGGTCTGTCAGTCAGTCTGTCTGTCTGCCTGTCGGTCTGTCTCTCTGTTTCTCTGTCTGTCTGCCTGCCTATCTGTTTGATTCTCGGTCTGTCTATTTGATTTTTTGCGGGCATTTGCGTTTGTCTGTCTGCCTGATTACGCGAGTATTTCACCTGTCTGCCGTATCACCTCTCAGCTGATGCGTAACCCCATTCTACGTTGCTGCAGGTGGAGACCCAGACAAGCAGTTCCACATCGGACCGAACAGCGGGAGTCTCATCGTGGCCCGCCCGCTCGACTGGGAGACCCGTCGCAACTACACCCTCCTCGTCAACGTCACCGACGGCGTCCACTTCGTCCCGACCACCGTCCACGTCCGCGTTGGAGACGTCAACGAGCATCGTCCGCAGTTCCTCCGGCGCACCTTCACCGCGTCCGTCTCGGAGAACGCCGCCGCCGGCACCGAGGTGGTCCGTGTCACCGCGTCGGACTTTGACGAGGAGCAACGCCTGCTCTACAGCATCTACTCCGCGGGCAGTCCGTCCAGTCAGACAAAGTTCCACATCGACGAGACCAGCGGGGTGATCACCACGCTGGAAAGTCTGGATCGGGAGACCACCGCCCAGCACACTTTGATCATCGTGGTGAAGGACCGTGGGACCGCCTCGCGCGGAGATTTGGCCAAGGTTTTGATCAACGTCATCGATCTGAATGACCATGCTCCGGCGTTCCGGGAGCGGCCGGCAGTAGTGATCATTCCGTCGGATGCGCCGGTCGGTACGGTGGTGACAACGGTCGAGGCGTCCGATCAGGATAGTGGACTGAATGGAGAGATTTCATATCTGTCGTATGACTCGCAGTCACTGTTTGATATCGACCCGGTGACGGGGGCGGTGAATCTGCTTCAGACCGCGGAAAAGATGGGTCAGTATTGCTTTGCTTACTTCCAGGAAGACTGTCAGACTGCCAGACAGACAGACAATTTTGCTTTCCCATACTCCCAGGGATACAGGCAGGCAGGCATGCAGGCAGGCAGGCAGACAGACAGACAGACAGACAGACAGACAGACAGACAGACAGGGAGGCAGGGAGGCAGACAGACAGGGAGGCAGACAGACAGCTGGGTAGTCGAGAGGTACAAAAATAATCGAATAGCACTTTCAAGCTCGACGGAAAGTTTGAATTAGCTCATCTCTTACCTTTGTTTCAGGCTCTGACGAGGTCGCTGTGAAAGTAGTGGCTGTTGATCGCGGAGTGCCGCCTTTGAAGACGGAAACAGTGATTCTATTCCGTGCAGAGACCGTCAAACTTAAAGCGTTCGCCTTCCATGAATCCAACGTTACAGCGTCCGTGTCGGAAAATCTTCCAACTGGTGTCTTCGTTGCGGTTATGACGCTTGACGTGCAGTCCTTTGTAAGCTATCAGCTATCTGACAATGGCGATGGAGCGAAGAATGCCTTCGCGATCAGTTCGTTGACTGGAGTTGTTACTACCGCGGCTGTTTTGGATTATGAGAAGACGAGGAAATATGGATTGACGATTACTGCGACGAACGACGCGGGAGATGTGGCACAGGCAACATTGACTGTATTGGTCCTGGACATGAACGGTACGAGCTGACTAACTTATTGCCTGTCTACAAGTGACTGCCCATCTTTGTACCATTTGCACGTCTGTCTGTCTACCTGTTTGTTTGTTTGTTTGTTTGTTTGTTAGGCTGCTAACATACTGAATCTCTGTCTACCTGCCTGTATGCCTGCCTGTATGTCTGTTTATAGTTCTGTCTGTCTGTCCGCCCGTCTGTCTGCCTGTTTTCAGTCTGTCTCAATTAGGCCGGCTATCTGGCTGGCACATACTAAGAGGGATTTCTGTTTCCATGTCTGACGAACGCTTTGCCTCATGCCTGACATCGGCTGACTGATTGAATCCCTTCCTATTTCCAGACAATCTGCCCAAGCTCAATTTCACTAGCATCGTCGGCAGCATCAGCGAAACGTCCCCACCCGGTTCCATGGTTCTCGACATTTCCGGTCGTCCACTCATCCTCACAGCCTGGGACATGGATGACGGTCCAAACAAACGCCTGACCTTCTCCATCCTGGAAAGCGAAGCGCAGACCCACTTCGAAATCCTCTCCACCGGGAGTGTCCGTCTGAGAAAGCCCGTTGACTTTGAGAAGCAGCAGCAATACCAGTTCCATGTGCAAGTTACAGACTCTGGTCGACCACAACTCACGTCGGCGGAATCTGCTAAAGTCACCATTGATGTGGTCAATGTCAATGACTGCGCTCCGTTGTTTAGCGTTAAGGAGTACAACTTCACGGTGACTACACCGGCCTTCTCTGCTTTCCAAGTGGGAACTGTTATGGTAAGATCTAGCACTATTTCCCGGAGAGTCACTACGAGCCCGCGTGTCTACCTGTCTGTTTGTCTGTCTGTCTGTCTGTCTGTCTGTCTGTCCGTCTCGGTCCGTCTGTCTGTCTGTCTGTCTATCTGTTTGTCTGGTCTGACTGACTGGTTTTATCGCGGGAATTCTTCAAGAAAGAATTTTTTATGAATTTAAATGTTTTCTTAGGCGATCGATCCCGATACCGTCGACGGGAACGCAAATCTCTCGTACAAACTCTCCAGCGGCAACGTGGACAAAATGTTCTCCATTAACGCCACCACCGGCGTACTTGCCCTGGCCAAGGCTGTCTTCATCAACGAAAGCGGCATCCGTTCACTCGTCGTCCAAGCCTTCGACGGGATCTTCTTCTCCAATGTCCGCATCTTCGTCGCCTTCGCCCCGCTGGAACAGACCGGCATCCGTTTCCGCGAACCGCAATACCACTTCGCAGTCCAGGAAAATGACCATTCGAAAAAGGAATTGGCCGTCCTCAGTCTCGTCGGTCTGTACCTGAACGAAGACTTCCGGTTCCAGTTGTTGACGTTGCATCCAGCGTTCAGTCTGAACTCCGTGACGGGAAGTCTCAGGACGACGGGAATAGCCTTGGATCGCGAGGAGGTCGCCAGTTTAACGTTGACTGTAGAGGCCGTCAGTGAGGGTGGACACTCGGGACGCGGTGCGGCTCGAGCGGAAATACTGATCAACGTGACGGATGTGAACGACAATACACCGCGATTTAGTCAAACGGTTTACCGTCTGGCTGTGCCGGTTTCTACAGCTCCTGATACAACACTCCTTGTGGTGAGTATGTTGGAGAAGCAGAAAGACACAGGGGACGGGGCAGTGCACTTCCAGACACCACAGACAAACAGCATCACAGGCAGGCAGAACGGTAGACAGAGAGGCAGAGAGGCAGGCAGGACGGTAGACAGACAGACAGACAGACAGACAGACAGACAGATGGACGTCCCTTAACGTTGGCCGGATACACAGACAGACAGACATGAGCAAATAGGCAGGCATGATAGGCTTGCAGCTGAATGTGGCGGCAGAAAGGCAGATGCCTTTTGCCATATCGTATCACATTTTAACCATTTTTTTCATTTGTTAGGTTAATGCCACGGATCAGGATGAAGGAAACAATTCCGCCCTGATTTATTCCATCGTCTCAGACAGCTCCGAATTTTTCGCCCTGGACGCCCAAACCGGAAGACTCGTCCTTGCCAAACCACTGCTGCGCGAAGTTATGGGACGGAAGCTGATTTCTCTGAAAATCCGCGTGACTGACCAGGGCATGCCATCGCTGTCTTCGGAGGCAGTCGTCGAGATTCGCATCGTTTCCAATGCCGTTCCGGTTTTCACTGACGCGGAGTACCGGGTCCAGATATCGGAAACGCTGGAAATTGGGTCGCCGATCATTACCGTTCAGACGAAGTATTCCACTGGCAATGGCTCGGCTGCTGATCGGAAAACCGTTTATGCCATCGTCAGCGGCGATCCCTTTTACAACTTCGACATCGATTTCCTAACTGGTTAGTAAAATTATTACGATAAAAGTTTTTGCCATTAATTTGGGTATACAAATTTTTACCTTTCAATTAATCTGTCCAGGCGCGATTCGGCTGTCTCAGCCAGTGGACTTTGAAGTACAGAAGCAGTATATACTCCGTGTTCGTGGCATGGACCCTTCCAACTGGGAGTCCTTGTACTCGGAAGTAGACGTCGTTGTGGATGTTCTCGACGCGAATAATAATGCACCGAAAGCCAAAGGTAATTTGGTTTTCTGCATGTCTATGTGTCTAATTATGCGTCTGTCTGTCTGTCTGTCTGTCTGTCTGTCTGTCTGTCTGTCTATGTGTCTGTCTGTCTATGCCTCTGTCTATTTAGGTGTCTGTCTTTGTGTCTGCCTGTATATGTGTTTGTCTGTTTGTTTGTTTGTCTGACTTTTTTTCTAGACCGGATTTGCTTACTGAGAGATTTCGATGTTGGTCTATGTGATCCGATTTCTTACAAATGGTTTACCTGCAGACGGCGCTTCCTTCCACATCATTCGTATCAGTGAGTCCACCGTCATCGGGACTGAAATTTTCCACGCTGAATTCACCGATTCCGACTCCGGCCTGAACGGCGCCCTGCACTACACCGTCCAGTGGTCGGAGGACGCGGCTCGAGAAGCCAACGCTCGTATTCGCACCCGCAAATCCGAGGAAGACATCTACTTCCGCTGCGGCATCCAAAAAGGCGCGTGGAACAACGACGACTTCAAGGCCGCAGAGTACTTCCACATTGATCCGACATCCGGTCGGATCAGCCTGATCAACAACCTCGATCGCGAGGTGATCGACCAACTGGACTTGACCATCATCGTCTCGGACCTCGGACATCCACGTCAGACCTCAGTGATGACGCTTCGTATCATCGTCAAAGGTAAGAGAATTTTATTTAATTGTTTTTTTTAAAATTCCCATTTAAAGAAAATTGAAGATAATTCCATTTAATATGTTTTCTTTACGATTGCAGACACAAACGACAACGCTCCGTGTTTTGTTCAATCATCGTACGACTTTGTCATAACGGATGAAATTCGGGCTGGCAAGTTTGTGGGAGGAGTGGCGTCAGTTGATCGCGATGAAGACGCGTCGATTCGATACGAAATCATATCGGGAAATGATGCGGAGTTGTTCGTCATAGACAACGACGGTGTGTGAAGCCGGATGAACAGACAGACAGGCAGGCAGACAGACAGACAGACAGACAGACAGACAGGCAGACAGACAGACAGACAGACAGGCAGACAGAGATAGACGACTAGACGTATGTTTATCTTTGAGAAGTTCAAACCTATTTTTGTCCTTCGACTGGAACAGGCATCATCCGTTTCTCCAACCTGGCGAAAGGTTATCTTCAGTCAACCACCCAGCTGACAATTACCGCTACCGACGGCGTTCACGTCTCCCAGACCGATGTCGTCATCCTGCCCAGCATGTTCAACCGCGAAGCCCCGAAGTTCGATTATCCCGTGTACACCTTAACCGCAGCGGAAAATGCAGTGTCTGGTTCGTTTATCGGATCGGTGCACGCGACGGACCGCGACAGCGGGCGAAATGGGATGATTCGCTACTCCATCGTCGGGGACTTCTACGACGATCTTTTCGCCATCGACGCGGAAAAGGGTGACTTGACTGTGGTGGGCGTGTTGGATCGCGAGCAGACGGCCTTCTACCGACTGTGGATTCAGGCTGTGGACACGGGAGGACTGCGTGATTTTTGTCAGGTCTATCTGACTATCACTGGTAAGCCGAAAATCATTGTAGAATTTCCACTTTTGCTGATTTTTTTGGGCGTTTTTTTCAGACGTGAATGATGAAGCACCGGTCTTCTTGCGGTCGTTCTATACTGTCACCGTTATGCCCAATACGACCTTGGAGACGCCGCTTTTGAAGGTAAGGGAGAACGTGAGGAATGCTTTTTCCCACAATTAAAGAACGGAATTCGTCATGGGTTCTTCTGCACAGGTGGAGGCATCAGACAACGACCTCCACGAGAACGGCGCGGTGGTGTACACGCTGAAGAAGCTCGGCGGTGGAACGTCAAACTGGTTCCAGATTGACCCGAACTCGGGAGTGGTGAAGCAAAAGAAGCAGCTGAAAAGTAAGAAATAGAGAAGTACTTCAGGCTGATGACCAGGCGTGACTGCCAGGCACGAATAACACAAACACATGGCACAGAGACTGAGCTACGTAACTGGCAGATATCAAGAACTGGTCAGATAGTCAACAGGCAGACGTCCGGTTATCCAGTATAACACTCAGACATCAAGGCAGCTTAATTTATTAATAGATAAACACATGGGATTGGACTCAGGCAGGTAGACTCAGGCAGGTAGACACAGACAGGTAGACACAGACAGGTAGACACAGGCAGGTAGACACAGACAGGTAGACACAGGCAGGTAGACACAGACAGGTAGACACAGACAGGTAGACACAGACAGGTAGACATAGGCATGAAGACAGCTTCATTAGTTCGCTGATTTAGTGAGACGTAAACAGTAAGCCAGCTTGACAATCGGACAGTCAGACAATCATGTATGGTAGGTAGAAATCAGACAGACAAGCAGACAGGTGCAAACTAACCATGTTGTCTCACAGTTACAGACAACAAAGGGATCCGCTTCACAGTCGAAGCCACCGACCGCGGCACGCCACCACTCACCACATCCGTCCCCGTGGAGATCCTCTTCGTCGATGGAGCTCACAATCTTCCGGAGTTCAGTCAGCACGTTTATCACGTCAGTATCCACGAAGACGCCCCCGTCAACACCACCGTCCTCCACACCCGGCTACGAACGACCGGCGACCAGCCCCAGCCATTCGTCACCTACAGCCTAATCTACCCGGCTAATCTCACGACTGCAACTGTCCCATTCGCTATCAACGCCGACGGGAAGGTTGTCGTCTCAACCGTCCTCGACGCCGAACGACAGACGGAGTACACCTTAACCGTGGCGGCTGTGTTGAAGTCCGCTTCGTCATACATCGGTCACGCCGAGGTCCGTATCAAGATCATCGATGAGAACGACAATGCACCGGTTTTTCTGGCGAAGAAGTTCATCGTTCAGACACCGGAGAACACGACGGGGATTGTACGGCTGCTGCCGATGGAGGCGGTGGATCCGGACCATGGGACGAATGGGGAGGTTCGGTATGAGCTTATGGGAGCCTCGGTGGATACTCCATTTATGGTGGATAGCAAAACGGGATGGTTGTCGTTGCGACGGAGGTTGGATAAGGAGGCGCAAGGGGAGTTTGCGTTGGTGATTAAGGCGACGGATTCAGGCTCACCGCCTTTGTCATCGATCGCATCAGTTGATATAGAGGTAAGACTATCTGCTCATCTCCTTATTAGACAGACAGATAGACAGACACACACACACAGAGATAGACAGACACACACACAGACACACACACAGACACACACACAGACCCACAAACAGACCCACAAACAGACAGACAAACAGACAGACAGACGGATAGACAGACAGACACACACACACACACACACACACACACACACACACACACACACACACACACACACGCAGACAGACACAGAGACACACAAACAGGCAGACTGACAGATAGACGTACTACTTGGTTAAAAGACCGATTGACAGCTGGATAAGAAATACATACATACAATAGGTTCTGGACATCAATGACAACGCGCCCTACTTCGCCCAATCCCAATACGAAGTCAGTGTGAAGGAAGAACACATACCGGAAACTCCCATTATAATTCTGCACGCGGCGGACCCAGATCAAACTAGCGTGTTGGAGTATTTCATCACAAACGGCGATCCCTTCCACCATTTCATGATCAATTCGCGTGGGGAGGTTTTTATCGTTGCGCCCCTTGACCGAGAGACGAAAGACCTGTATGAGCTGACAGTCGTTGCGTCGGACGGCCAAAGCACCACCACGACCCATCTCAAAGTCACTGTGCTAGACATCAACGACAACGCGCCCTTCTGTAACAAGGTAAGTGCCTGTCTGTCTGCCTTTTGTCTGTCTGTCCCTCTACTTAACAGTCTGTCTGTCTGTCTCTTTGCCTGTCTGTGTTTTATGCCTGTCTGTATGTCTGTCTGTTTGTCCATCATTTTGTTTGGATTCCTGTCTGTCTGTCTGTCTGTCTGTCTGTCTGTCTGTCTGTCTGTCAGCATTCTTGCTCATCTATCTTCTCTGACTCAAACAACTCTTGTGTGTTTCAGTCATCTTTCCGTGAAATTGTCCCGGAAGACATCGATATCGGCCATATCGTTCTGCGAGTCCTCGCTGTCGATGCGGACCAGCAGAACCAACTTGACTACTCTCTCGTCGGCGAGGGTTCTGACTCCTTCGTTATGGACCGTGCCACCGGCATCCTCCGCGTCAAGACCAACCTCGATCGCGAGGCTCAAGACAGGTTCACCCTGCTTGGTATCGCAGCGGATCGCGACGGCAAATCCTGCACAGCCAGTATCGAAGTCATCGTCACCGATGTCAACGACGTACCTCCGACTTTCCCGGAGAACCTGACCCTGGTACTGCCAGAAGACACGGAGCCCAATACGCTGATCTACCGATTGAGAAGCCGTGACGATGATTTGGGGGCCAATCGGGTGGTGAAGTACAGCCTGTTACCGTCCGACCAGACGAATCCGGAATCGGCAAAGTTGTTTTCTGTGGGAAGTGAGAATGGGCTCGTGCGCTTGGTTGGAGTTGTCGACCGCGAAAAGACGTCTAAGTAAGTTCTCTCTGTCTCTCTGTTTGCCTGTTTGGCTGTGTGTCTGACTATTTGCCTGCATATTTTTCTACGTGCCTGATTGCCTGTTTAGATGTCTGACTGCCTGTCTGACTGCCTGTCTACCTGCCTGTCTACCTATCTGTTCGCATGTCTACCTGTCTGCCTGCCTCTCTGTCTGCCTGTTTGTTTGTCTACTTATCTGTTGGCATGCGTCTACTTATCTGTTGGCATGCGTCTGCTAGCGGTAAAACGGTGAGCTAAATATTGAAATATCAACCAGACATTATATGCAGCTACCAATCAATTCGTGTGAAAATACACCAGGATGCTCACAAATTTTATTGAGGTGTTGTCTGTTGGTATGTCGCACTGTAATTAACTATAAGTTTGCTTACCCCCTAACTTATCTTGTTGGTTGTCTGAAGGTTCATCTAGCTGCCTGCTTGTCTGTCTGTCTGTCTGCTTGTCTGTCTGTCTATCTGTCTGTCGTTATCCATATTTATGACTGAATGTCATGAGATGTTTATTTGATCAGGTACGACCTGCGAATTCGAGCCAAGGACTCCGGCACTCCGTCGCTCTGGAGCATGGCCCGTCTGCTGGTCTCCATCCAAAACGTCCGTGACGATCCACCGGTCTTCACCAAAACCGAGTACCACTTCCACGTGCCGGAAAATCTGGTCATCGGAGCGGGCATCGGCAAAGTGGACGCTACCAGTTTGGATGACGCTGTGCAGGAAGACATCTCCTACCAGATCACCGACGGCAATCAACTCGGCCACTTTTACATGGTGTCTCGAAGTGGTAATATTTTGCTGAATAAAACACTGGATTTCGAGAAGCAGCCGGAGTATGTCATCGTGGTGGAAGCTCGTGAATCGAGTGATCCGCCTCTGGTGGGAAGCAGTCGGGTGTTGGTGCATGTCACCGATGTCAATGATAATGCGCCAGTATGGGCTTCAGGTACGTAGTTCGCCCTGTCTGTCTGTCTGTCTGTCTATCTATCTGTTTATCTGTCTATCTGTCTGTCTGTCTGTCTGTCTGTCTGTCTGTCTGTTTGTCTGTCTGTCTATCTGTCTGTCTGTCTGTCTGTCTGTCTATCTGTCTGTCTGTCTGTCTCTTCGTCTGTCTCTGTCTGGCGCCTAAATTTTGTACCATTTTTTAGATGCATACGAAGCAAAAATCAGTGAAAGCATTCAAGTCGGCAGCCAAGTCTTGCAAGTGTCCGCCTCCGACTCAGACACCGGAATCAACGGAAAGATCGTCTTCGAATTGGTCAATCAGACACTGCCCTTCGCCGTCGACCGCACCACCGGCTGGATCACCGTGTCTGGAACTTTGGATCGCGAGACTGTAAGTACCCTTGCTGTTGTTTTGCAGTTTCATACCTACACTGTACATGTGTACATATCCGTAGGTTCCCGTCTATTCGGTCGCAGTCAAGGCCATCGACCAAGGACTACCTCCTATGTCTGCGGTCAAAACCGTCGAGGTCTCGCTACTCGACGTCAACGACAACGCACCGGTCTTCAGTAAAGCCAACTATTCAGTCGTCTTACAGGTAAACACGAGAGCTGAAGTATAAGTGTTACGTCTTGCATGAAAATTCTTCTTACGAAACTGGCTCTTCTGGTGGTGGGCTTCTCTAACTCTCTTTCTTGTGTGCTGTCCCTGTGGTCGATTTCTCAGGTCGGCTCTATCGTGCAAGTAAGTCTTCCTGCCGGCTTGCATTCGTAACGCTATTTTGAGACTGTTAATAACTTTAGTGTTCGAAAGATGAAAGCTTTTAATTTATTGACCATCAATTGTTTTTTAAATTTTTTTAAATTTATTGACCATCAATTTTTAGGAAAAACGGCCTGTCGGATTCACCGTCCTTCGTTTCGCCCTTTCCGACGCGGACACCGAGCCGAACGCCGGTCCGTTCGCCATTGCCATCGTATCCGGGAACGACGAGGGCTTCTTCGAAGTCCGATCTGAAGACACATCCCTCCGAACGACCCGAAGCCTGGAAGACCGACTCAACTCGGAGTTCCGTTTGGTCGTTCTGGCGAAGGACAAGGGCGAGCCCGCGCTCTCGACTAACACCACCGTGGTTGTGCGAGTGGTGGAAGAAAGTCAGTTCCCTCCGAAAATCAACCCGCTCCACATCGCTATCCAGTCGGGCGGACGCGCGTTCGCCGGCGGAGTGATCGGACGAATCACTGCGACGGATGCCGATATTTACGACTCTTTGCGATATGAACTGGTGTCGCTGGATTCGAAGAGTCTGTTTGATTTGAATGCGCTTCAGGGATCGCTGTCAGCCAAACCAGGTCTGCTGCCGGGACAGTATGAGCTGAACGTGTCGGTGACCGACGGACGGTTCACCACCTTCGAAAAGGTTCGTTCGCTTGCCTGTCTTGTCTACTTACCTATCCGTCCGTCCGTCCGTTCGTCGGTTCTCCCGCTTATTTACCGTCCTTAAAGCTGTCTGCCTGTCTGACCTTCCGTCACCTTGACCAGTCCTCCGTCTCCCAGCCTTGGCTTCCGTCACCTTGACCAGTCCTCCGTCTCCCAGCCCAGGCTTCCGTCACTGTCTGACTTTCCGTCACTCGGCCTTACCTTATTACTGGGTTGAATCTTCCGTGGAGATCTGTCCGTCCCTACTTCGCCCTATTCAGCCATCCGTCACATTGTCTAGCTCTCCGTCACCCTGCCCAGCCCGCCATGGCCCTGCCCCTCTCCTTCATCTTGTTTGTTCTTCCGCTACCTTGTCAGGCCATCCGCCACATTGTCTAGCTCTTCATCACTCTATCTAGCCGTCTGTTACTCTGTCTGGCCGTCCGTCACTCTGTCCAGGCCTCCGTCACCCTTCTCCGTCCTCGTTCACCTTTTCCGACCCTTCGCCACTTGTTTA